>CAUYRT010019594.1:0-52340 GCA_963574885.1 Lepilemur ruficaudatus
CTCTTGCTCAGGCTGGTTTCGAACTCCTGACCTCGAGCGATCCTCCCGCCTCGGCCTCCCAGAGTGCTAGGATTATAGGCCGGACTGAGCCACTGTGCCCGACCAACTTCTTTACTTCTTTATGCCTTTAAAGCATACTTAAGAATTTCATTTTCAGTATTTATCACTTGTGGTGTTTCTAATTTCATTGGAGGTTGAGAGGGTTAGAGGTGGGGAAGGAAAGGAACTGTAAGGAATCTCTTATTAGACTGAGGTTTATTCCATCAAATGGTCTTTAGATATTCTGTTGAACCACCTGTCAATGTATTCAGCACATTATTATTTAGGCTGGATTTCTCAATTTTTGGCTGCAATAATGTTTTAAGAGACTCAGTGCCTTGTTGAAATCTAGATATGCTGTCTAAAGCATTGTCATAACCTGCCATTCTCATAACTTTGTCAAAAAGGAAATAAAGTGTTGGCATACACTTACTGTTAGTGAAACCATGATGTTTTCTACTGAATACCTCTTTTTATTGCCCCTAAGTTCTCACAGACTTACTCAGTAATCCATCTCAGAGGTGAACAGGGCAGGACATCACGCTCTGTGGTTTTCAGAGTCTAGCCCTTGTCCTAACCTTAGCCCATACCCAGACATCAGTTCTTCTGCAGCTGGGCATTGGCTGTACTGCTGGGTAAGACAAACCTCTGATCAGAAGTCATTGTGTGGATATCTTCTACAGGAAAATTATTCTTGTGGGTCCACCAAGGAATGGTCTGCAGAGTCCATTTTGAGAAAAGCTGATGTAAGAAGCTAATTTTCTGGAAATGTCTCTCGATTATTTCTGTAAAAGAGAAGACTTGTCATTGAATTGGTAAAAATATATATTTTTTAGATTATCCAAAAAATGAACATACAATAAGGAATTTCTTCAAACTCAGTTCCCTGGGGAAGGGATGGGGAACATGGATGGATGAGGATCTCACTTAAGAAACAGTGACTGAGACCTTTGCTGCTAAATTTAGGGTCAATATCAGCAGCAATGGCAGCACCTGGGTGCTTGTTAGAAATGCCGAATCTGAGGCCCTGCCTCAGCCCTATTGATCAGAGTCTGCATGTTGACAGTGTCTCCAGGTGGTTCGTGTACAAGTTAGGTTGAAGAAGCACTGGAAATCATTTTGGTGAGACCGTCCCTCTCCATAGGTTAACTGGTAGAGAGGTAAAGATTCATCTTATGAAGTACTTGCAGATACTAAATAGCATATTTAGGAAAATCATTTTAGAGTGAAAGGATTTCAGATATTTGTTATAAACTTTTGGCTCAATGCAGTTGTTAGATACTGACCTTCCCACACAGCTCCTTCCGAGAATATTTAAGGAGAGGTTTCCGAATAAGAAGAATATTATTTTCAAAAAGTGATTTTAGTAGTCATTTTACTAGTCATAGGCTAGAGTGCTCAAAGCTTTTCGTTTCTTTTCCTGATTTGTATATTTTCTGTACTGTGATACCCGGTGGTTAAATTGTTGAAATTACACTATGCTACATTGCAAAGGGAAAACTCTAGGAGGGAAGGCTTTAGCTGGGGCTGTGGCTTTGCTATTGCATCCTAACTCTGTTGGGGCCCCTAAGCATACAGCAGGATGGGCTCTTTTGTTCCATGACACTGTAGGGTTGTTGCATAACCTTATGAATAGTAATCAGTCGAACTCTTGATGTTGGTACCTCACATTAGCCCAGCATTAGCTTCAATAATGTTGAAGGCAGCTTGATATAAACCAGGATTTCTCAGCTTTCCAGATGTCCTACTTACCTCTGGAGTTATAAATGAACTGAAATTGAGCCTCCTCCCATCATAGAAGATATCTCTGGGTATTTCTGAGGAGTGGACAGGTCAGGTGTGACTCTGATGGGCTAGCATATGTGCTGATGAAGAAAATACTTTAAGGTGACGACAGACTACAGGTACATCTTATGGGCTCACTCAGGTGAGAGGGTTTGTGGGAACTGTGGGTGTGGTGCACTGGCAGAGGGCAGCAGGATGGTGTGGTAAATGAGCATTGGAGTTGGAATTAGCTGATATAGTTTGAATCCCAACTCTCCTGCTTATTAGTTTTGTGACCTAGTAGCAGTTATTAAATCTCTGATTTTCGAGTTCCATAATTGTAAAAATAGGGTTAATTTATATCTCCCTGGGTTGTGAGGCTGTAATGAGATCATGTATTAAGACCCTAATGTAGTGCCGAGCGTAGAGTAGATGCCATTGAATGGTGAATGTACATTACTGCATACATTTGGTATAGTAAATAATTTCTTACCAGTTTTTTTCATGCCTGCCCCAGCTAAACTGAGTAGGGACTGAAGTAGCTTCTGATAGTTTTGCCTGTCAAATGTATTTCCAAGTGATTCTTTGCCTGGTAAGCATCATCTTCTGTTATTACCACCACAACAGACATTGGCCTCCAGAGGCACAGTGCTTTGAGCCTGGCAGATTCATCTGCTGGATCATAGCCAACAGCGATTACACGCCCAGAACGCCAAGCATATTCCATCTTACACACAGAATATGCCAACGTGTCAGTCAGAATCAAGAAAAAGAGAGTGTGTGTTTAAAACAATGATGTGCGGTGAAAAGAGCTTTGGTGAATTAATCCTGTTCAAACACTTGCAGTATGTGGAATTGTTTTTCCTGAAGGAGGTTATAACATGCAACACTTGGTTTCAGAAAGTATGTTCATGCTCATATAATCCCCTGGAAAGAGCATTTTTCTTTATAATTGTAAAGGATGTGGAGTTGGGTGTAAGGCTTTCCAAATTCAGAACTCTGCTGACATCAGGAAACTGGGAGGTGTGGCACTCAGTCCCTAGCATCATTTCTCTCCTCTCTCCCATCTCCTTCCTCTCTCTGTGCATCTGAACCCATAGCCCACATCTGAGTATGGGGGCTGTGATTTTAGATGTGGATATAATGCCTTGATTATTTTTAAGTGGTTCCTGTTTAGAAAAATGTTAGAAGAATAACTTTTATCATATTTATTAATAAGAAAATTACCAGATGAAGAATATTTTTCATTTTGGTTAAATTACATTTATTTATCTTTAAAATAGGGATACTGATAGTACCTACTTCATAGGATTAGTATGTATCTCACAGGAGTAAATGAAGTAATACATGTAAAGTGCTTAGTATAGTGCATGGCACACCATACACACATTTTGTAATAGTGTTAGGTGTTATGAATTTTTTGTTGTTATTTTTTTGAGACAGAGTCTCAGTCTGTTGCCCAGGCTAGAGTGCAGTGGCATCATCATAGTTCACTGCAACCTCAAACTCCTTTTTTCTGATTATAATACAGAAATGTTCATTGTAGAAAATGTGAAATGAAACACAGAAAATAAAAATTACCAAACTCTCTACCTAATGATAACTGATGTTGACATTTTAGTACATCTTCCCTGTCTTCTTTCTATTTCCCTATATACCTGTTTCTATTTTTCTTTTTTTTTCTTTTTTTACTCCCCTCCCCTCCTATTTCCCTATATATCTGTTTCTATATACATGTCTTACATAAGGAAATCAAAATTATACTGGTTTGAAACCTGATTTTTTCCACTTATTATATTAGTAGTATTTTCCCATGTCATTGACTATTCTTTCCTAACATGATTTTAATGGCGTTTTATTTTATGTATGTCCTAAGATTTGTTTCCTCTATTGTTAGATATTTGTGGTATTTTAAGTCTTTCATTATTTATTAATAACTCTCTAGGTAATTTTTTTTTCTTTGGGCTGAGTTCCTGGAAGAGGAATTACTGGATCAAAAGCTGTATATGCTTTTGTATATATTGCAAAGTTGCTTTCCTGGGAAGTTCTACAAATTTATGTGGTGCTTGCTCCTTCTAATATTGAGACATAATAATTTTTTATAATTCTCAATTTGATAGGAAAAACATTTTTATATAAAAGTTTTCTTTGTTTTCTAATGATATTGAACTTTTTTATGCTTATAAACTATATTATTCTGAGATTGTCTATGTTTTCTGAACATTTTTGGGGGTTATTGATTTATAAAAAGTTGTTTATTTTTTAAGGCTATCAACTGTTAATCAGGGATATTGCAAATGTTTTCTCCAATTTTCAGTTTGCCTTTTAAGTTTGCTCATAATTTCTTTTTATGTTTTTTGTGTTTTTTTTTGTGACGGGGTTGCACTCTAGAGGCTAGAGTGCAGTGGCTTCATCATTGTTCACTACAACCTCAAACTCCTGGCCTCAAGCGATCCTTCCCCCTTGGCCTCCCAAAGTGCTAGGATTACAGGCGTAAACCACCATGTCTGTCCTGTTCGTATTGGGTTTGATAGATATTTTTGTTTTTTGGTAGCCAGATTTAGCAGTTTTTTCCTTTATGGTTTCTGCCTCTGTGATATGCTTTGGGTGACTCTCTCTACTCCAAGATTATAGGTTCTTCAGTGTTTTAGTTCATTTCGTCATTCACATACTTTAATTCTACAGGTATTCATCGAAGGTCTCTTGGACAAAAAGGAATAATCCTACCCTTTTGGAGCTTCAGTCTAGTAGAAAATCGTTCTCAATGAAGACATTATGCTAAGTGAAGCAAGCCTGACACTAAGACAAATACTGCATGATCTCACTTATAAATGGAATCTAAAAAAGTCAACTCATAGAAACAGAGAGTAGAAGGCTAGTTACCAGGGGTCAGTGGGTGGGGAAAATGGGAAGATGTTGGTTAAAAGGTACAAACTTGCAGTTATAAGATGAATAAGTTCTGGAGTCCTAATGTGCAGCATGGTGACTATAGTTAATATATGGTATACTTGAAATTTGCTAAGAGAGTAGATCTGAAGTCTTCTCACCACAAGAAAAGAAAGTCATTATGTGAGTTGATGGACATGTTAATTGGTTTAATTATGGCAGTCATTTCACGATATATACTTGTATCAAAACATCATCTTGTACATCTTAAATATATATAATTTTTATTTGTCAGTTATACTTCACTAAATCTGGAAAAAAAGGAAATCGGCCTTAATTTCTTCTAAACTAGCACAAATAAAATTAACACTCTGGTAAGTGTTATGAAGGAGAGGTAAATAGTAGTATAAATATGTCTAATGAGGGTAACTGGCCTGTGTGGGGAGGTCTGGGAGGGCTTTCCTGCACAAGTGAGCTTGATTTAAACCCTGAAGGAAGATTATATTTGGATCACCGTAAGGAGGTGGTGGAAGAGGGCCTGGCAGAGGTCTCTGTGGCTGAAGCACAGATGTTAAGATGAAGCAGGAGTGTGTCAGGATATGGCTGGAGAGGAATTTTGAAGCCAGACCATGTAGGGACTTGTAGGTCTTTTGTTGTAAGAGCAGTGGAAAACCACTAATGCAATTTAAGCAAAATGCTCAAAGTAGATGACATGATGATTTCTTTTTACAAAATACTTAACTCTTTAATTCTCTTAGAGTTTATTTTCAGGGGGCCTACAAATTTTCTCTGCTAGTAGTTAATCATAGTCACTGCACTTTTTATTGAATCCTCTCTTCCCATTATCTGAAGTGCACATATCATAAAGTAAAATGTTATATTTAAGTTGTGGTTTTTGTGCAGTAAGATGTTTTGATATGACCCATGTGCCATGGGTTGAAACCTAACCTCGAATGTGATGGTATTAGGAGGTGGGACCTTTGGGAGATGATTAGATCATGAGGGTAGAGCCCTCATGAATAGGATTTGTGCCCTTATAAAAAGGGCCCCCACAGAGCTACCTTGTACTTTCCACTGTATTAGGACACAGGGAGAAGGTACCTTCTATGAACCAGAGAAGGGCCCTCACCAGACACCAATCTGCCTGCACCTTGATCTTCCACTTCCCAGCCACCAGAACTGGGAGAAACAAATTTCTCTTGTTTATAAGCCAGTTCTCTTGTTTATAATACCAGTTTATGCTATTTTGTTATAGCAGCCCAAACAGAAAAGACTATGCTTTTCTTCTTTATTTAGTCTTACATGAGGGAAATCTGTTCATTCCTAATGTAGGCCATATATAACCTTATTCTTAGTGTCTTATTCTGGGTGACTTCATAAGTTTTACTTTTTGGCCTTTTAAACTAGAGGGCAGAGTGCTGTGTGTAACCTGGAGCCAACTTGGTTTTACCATGGTCTTTATTGGTTGTGGATCTGTTGTCCAAAGCAGGGGTTTTCTGGTCTCTCTTCCTGATTATCTTTTTATGAGAGTGATAATTTATTTCTGGATGGTGTGAAAACACTACGAGTAATTTCCAAGCCAATACTTTTGCACCCTGTAGAGCCTACTGCTCATGATTCCTCAAGGCTAAACTTTTCCAATGATCGACTTAATATTTGTGGATCAAAGTGCCCCAGTTCCATTGCATGCTGGGAAGTGAAGCTGGTGGAAGTTAAAGTGGAATTAGTATAAGAAAAGAATTAGTGACTCAAGGGGGCAGTTCTCAGCTGCCTTAGAAAGCAGCATGAGGGAGTAATTTGTTCCTTTGTGTACAAAGCCCAGATTCTGGGAGGTGGGGCACATGTTTTGGATAGATGGAGGAAATTCTCCTATTTTACCATCTCCCTGGTTCTTTTATTAAAGTCTCATGGCTTCAAATCAGCTTTAGTTGGCAGATGTTTCTCCCATTTTTAGTAGATCCTTGAGCCATTTGTCAAGTTTCCAGGACTGTGAAAACATCAGTGAGAAGATGATGTGCCAATGAGCATAAATCACAAGTTGCTTATTTTTTGCCATTATTATTCAGAAAAATCTTTTTAAAAAATCCCTCTGCCCCCATCTTAGGTGTCTGGGAGACACCCTCCCTGTCAGACAACCCCTTGGCTTCCCTGCCACTTTGGGCCAGATCATTTTGTTTGAGTGAGATGTCGGGTTTACTGATTGGAGAGTTTTTTATTGGTTATGTGGAAATGACACTATCATATAAATGTTTTGAGGCTTGTGAGGATTGGATATTATTGAAGGCATGAGTTAATGGTGTTTTAGGTTAAAAACTTATGTAGTATGTGGGGCATCGATTTGATTGAATATAAAGTCCTGTGAGAGGCCCATGCTTGTCTAGTGAGGCATCAGCCTGAAGACTTCTCCAAAGACAGTGGTTTTGCAGATCAGAGTTTAATTGTGCATGTCTCCTTAACCCAATAATTTGCTGCAGTTTTCTACCATGTTTTCATGGTTACTGCTTCATCCTGCTAAGGAGCCTAATGGCAGTGGGATAAGTGCCTGGAAGTATAATTTTGTTGAAGAGTGTAATGCAAACACTTATTACTATCTGTAATACTCAGCTTGTTTATTTTTTGTCTCCTCATTAGTCTGTAAGCAGTGGTATATCTGTTTTATTCTCCACCATGTGCCCAGGGGCCTGGCACGGTCGCTACAGTATCTTGTGCTTCATGTGTACTTGATGGATGAAAGAATGAACTTAAAAGAGTCCCAGTACCTGGAGATTATAGGGAAGTTATAGTTTTAAGTTTTTAACTTTCGTTGCAATTTGGATTAACTAGATTCCAAAAACCTCTTTCCAGTGTAGAATTATTGCATGTAATCCATACTGTTGGGCAAAATTTGAACAAAATGGTGTTTCTGGAGAATGATTGCATGTGAAATGCATTGTCTTGTGACTGGCGAAAGTAATTACTAGCTTCTTGATTATTTAAACTTGATTGCTAGGAAGCATTTATAGTAAAACACAAAAGCCTATGAGAAAGGATGGGATTTTCTTCCCTTTGGCCCTATCCACTCAACCTTTCTGGGACTTGAGACACAACCATCTCCCTTCTGGGCCTCTTAGCCAGGCTAGGTAATAGAAATAGTTTTGGTAAGGTGGGATGGAAATTTGGAGACTTTTCGAGTTCTAAGGTTATGCTGAGAGGGATTCATTTTGCTAGAGACTTCATCTATGCTAAGAGACATTATGAGGCTGGATCTGGAAGCTCCTTTCTCCTGATTCTCTGAAGAGGAAGAATTCACCTCCTCACTGCCATTCTGGCTTCTAGTTTTTCCACTCAAGGAAAATCCAGTGGAACCAAATAGTGGAGACTCTTGGCTAGCAGTAGAGGAAGATGAGAGGGAGCTTGGGGCTCAGGTGGAGGAGTTACAACTCGTAAAGAACCACAGGGAAGAGGGAGAGAGGAGGGACTTCACTTGGCCTCTCAAAAGTGTTATGTTAGGAGTTAAGCTGGTGATTTAGGTAACAATAGAAGAACTGTTTTGTACCGCCCTTGGCACTCTGTACTATATCTATTGATAGTAAGACTTCTCTGCTAATGGACTGCATCTGAAGTTGGAGGTTAGATCATCTGTGAGTGAGACAGATAGAGGTTGCCTGGAGATTTTGAGGAGAATGGAGAAAGTAAGAAATTCTTGTCAAGAACATGGGCCAGAAAGCTGCCTAGAGAAAATTTAGAAGGATTTTCAAGCAGCCGAGGGCCTGAGGGTTACTTCGTTTGGAGAATATAAATGTCTTCTGACACAAACCTGATTGGTCAGCAATATGTCCTCCAAGAAGCCTTCTTTGACCATAAATCTTCAAGTTTGATTTATGACTTAAATATTTCTCCCCGGAAATTCTCATGTGAACTTGGCCATGCCTTATAATTCTGATCATTTTGGGCTGAAATATTGGTTTCCTGTATCTCTCTTCTCAAGGACAGGCCATGCCTTGTTCCCTCTTTATCTGTAGGCCCTAGTAATGTGGCCAACTTATATTAGGCTCTGGGTAATGTTTGAATTAACTGAGACAGGAAGAGAAGGGTGAAAGTGATTCAGGATGGAGTATTGTCATGAAAGCTGGGGAGTAGAGAATGTTAAGAAAGAGTGACATTCAACAATAAGAAATGCCAGGAAAAGAAAATCAGAATTAGAAGTATTGCATATGATATGAAGGAAGTCAGCTGATGACCTTGGAGAGGAGAGCTTCAGGCAAGATGTGGATCCTGAAGACAGATTGCAGAGGCTAATGAAACGAATGCATGACTAAATACTATTGTTTCCTCAAAATTTAGTGTCATTTTCAATTTGTATTGATTATCTCCCAATCAGGGAGTCATTCTTGTACATTTAAGCTCAAAAGAAATTAATAATCATGTTCACCATTTAAACAAAATTATCAGACACTGTATTTAGGTGACTTGAAACTGTAAATCTTTATGTAGTATGTGTGTGGGGAAATTATACATATATAAGTAAGCATATTAAATCCAGGCATTTGTGTGTTTTGAATTATCATTTGGAGTAGAGTTTTAGCAGTAAACAGAAGCCAAGCTCTGCTAGATTGTGTCTATGAATATTGATCTTTCTACTTCCTAATGTGGAGTGATTCAAAATATATGTGTTTTCTATAGTCTGTCAATTTTTAACGATAATAGCTTGAAATTTTTTGGTCTTTTGAGGTCTCATACAAATATTTCTATTACTATTTCTCTTCACTTAACTTTATCCTTGCCCCTGTCCTTGGCTATAAGAGTTACTGTGTTCCTTACTAATAAAATGAGGTGGGTATATCTCTTAGCTGTTTTCATTGTGAGACTTTTATTTTTTTGGTCCCTGGGCATCGTATTTCTTTGGCTCCTTTTTAACTTATTCAGCCTCAGGAGCTGTTTACCTGGTGTGTTGTGATGGAGATGAGAGGAACATTTGGATTTCATTTAATTTCCTAGTTGTCCTTGGAGACAATAGAATTTTTACTGGACAAAAAGGCAAACACTTAGATTTCATTCTGTTTGGAAGTTTGAATGTTTAGCACTGTCTTGCGTACATGCTAGCAGTAAGGCATGAAAGATTTAAAATATTTATTGATCTTATTAGAAATTATTTTAGTCATTAATCTTCTTGAGTGTAACTAAGGTTCTTTTACCATCTGGTATTGTTGACTGTATTTGGTCTTAACACTATAACAAATTACCAAGGCAGAAGATAAGAATTGGATGTTCTTATTGATCAAATATACACGTTCCTGAAAGAGATTATTTAAATATATGCCTAATAAATTATGGTATATTCTTATAATAGAATTCTGTTTGCCATTAAAAATGATGCTGTAAAGAAAAAATTATTGCCACAAGATTTTCTTTCCAATATAGTTTTAAGACAATAAAGGTAGTCACAACATAGTATTTATATCATGTTCTCCTTTTTGTATCTATTAATATTTACCTATGTATTTATAAATAAAAAAGTCTGAGGATATATGCCAAAATGTTAACAGTGGTTATCTCTGAGTGTTTGTTAGAAATAAGGGTGACGTTCCCTTTATTCCTAATAACATTTATAGACACTAAAAATTCATAGTAATTTTTAAAAGGAAAAGCTGTTTTCTTATTTAGAGAACTTTCAGTGAAAATTTCATGTCTATGGTAATTTGTTAAATCCTTTTTTTTCTTAGCTCATTTCTACTTCCTACACCTGGATTGACAGAGAAAATGACTTTCCAGCTGTGATTCATGTTGTAGGGTTTCACTGTTACAACTTGTATTAAGTTGGGATTGGAAAATAAAACTGGTCATCAGGACCAGGAAATAAAGTCTGGATGGAAACTTGTAAGCAGGTTATAGGATCTGAGCTTAGACTGTGGAACGAAAAACTGAAAATCATTTAATTGTACGCTTAAAATGTAGTCTGATGCAATTATAAAAAGAGCACTCTGTAGATACAGTTGGAGCACTATGTATGTACTCTCTGGACTACTTTGACAGAGTAGGTTTTTGAACGTAACAAGATAAGTCAACGTGAGTGGTAATATATTTTGGGAAATCAGCTCACTACAAATTGTGACTGTAAACATTGTACTGTAAATGTTTTGTAGTTTTCCCCCAGTAAAAAAAAAAAAGGTAATCTGCTAGAAAGCAATTTGGCTAAAATTAAATCTGTCAAAATGAAAGAAAAAAAAATTTATGAATCTAATAAATAAAAAAATTTAGAAAAAAAAAAAAAGAAAAAAAAAGAAAAATCCGAAGTCAGTCAGTCTACCACCATGTGGCCTAACCAGGAGATGAGCTAAACAAACTAGTGTCAGGTTGCAGCCTGGGTAGGCAAGGTGAGAGTACTCAGCAAATCTCAAATTGAATTGACCAAGGAGCAAATCTTCTCTGACTGTTGATAACCCAGCAAGAATTGCACAGACCTCTGAGGTCAGCGTAGCTGGGCAGGTTATATTGTCATCTTTGCTTGAAGGTTCTGTGCTGATGAGTGAAGCCTGCCAGTGAGACCCTGACAAATTCCTGTCCCCTCAAACCACTGAATCTTGGCCTCTTTCACCTTTACCATGACATTCACACATCTCGGGAGAAAGGACCCATGGGCCAATTCACCTTCGAATATGATAGTATTGCCTGAAAGATATCAGATTGATTGGTAAACATGCTTTGCTATGAGCATCATTTCTTGTTCAGTTTTTCTGGGAAAAATGTGGAGGCAATGCTGAAGAAAATTGCTTGTATTATAATCTGTCTACATAGAAACTTTAAACAGAAAGTACTTTTTGTTAGATATAAACTATATAAGTTTTGGTCAGAGTAGTTTCTACATGCAGATATGACTTTGATGTAGATGTGGGGATGTTAATAACGAGTGAGACTGGTAAGTATCAGAAAATGTAGTTTTGACTAGCTAAATTGGATTTAGACTGAAGGAATATTTTTTGAAATCGTTTAAAAATGTAAATACATGGATGACTCTTACAAACATCTTGAGTGAAAGAAAACCCTAAATAATACATTACAATATAATTCCACGCACATGCAGTTCAGAAATAGGCAAAAATCAAACTATATTGTTTGGGATGCATTTAAAAGTGGTAAAACTATGAAGGAAAGGAAAGAAGTCATTTTCCTAAAAGTGAGGATGCTGAGACCTCCTGGGGGAAGGAGGGTGTGTGGTCAGGAAGGGGCACACGATGCGGGGGGGCCCTCCGGGCTGCTGACAATGCTCTGTTTTTTGACCTGGATGGCAGTTACACAGGTGCTCACTTTATAATTATTTGTCACCCTGTAGATTTATGTCTTCAGTATTTTCTGTATCTGTTGTATTTTCCAATAAGAAGGCTTTTAAAACAATGTAATGACTACCGTACTGAGTATGCACTCTGTGGCCTGAGGTTTAAAGGGCTTCTAAGTTTGTGTGGTGGGTTGAATTTTGAATTCATATTTTGAAGTCCTAACCCACAATAACTTAGAATGTGACCTTATTTGGAGATAGGGTCTTTAAGGAGGTAATCAAGTTAAACGTGGTCAGGAGGGTGGGCCCTGTAATTGGTGTCTTTGTAAAAAGTGAAAATTTGGACAGAGACACACCTAGAGGGACGGCAACGTGAAGAGATATCTGTAAGCCAAGGCGAGATGCTTGCATAGATTCTTCCCTCACAGCCCTGGGAAGGAACCAACCTGTTCACAACTGGATCATGGACTTCAGCCTCCAGAACGGGGCGATACATTACTGTGGTTTAAGCCACCCAGTCTGTGGAATGTGTTACGGCAGCCATAACAAGGTAACAGTTTGGAAGACTGACAAAAATTTTACTTTATCTTTAATCGGTGGCTTTACTTATTACAGTGACCTGTTTGGGGCTTTTCAGAGTAGACTAGCGGCAGCTACTTTTCTCATGTAAGTCGGGAGTTTTCATTAAGGTAATTGAAGAAAACTAGGAGCAAGGATGTGGCTTATCCTCAGGACATCCAGCTTTTGCTTAATAGAATAGTTACCTAATTATCTTTCGGAGCCTTGATTATTTTTTTGGTGCCATTTCTCTTTTTTGTGAACATCTGTATTATGTAAGACTTCATAGTGGATTTCTTTTTGGTATTATTTAAGCAATGAGTTGCATTCCTATATTAAATCATCACATCATGCTGTGAAGAACAGACCACTCAATTTCCCTCAGGTGATGGGAGCTGCACAGGGAACAAGACCCCTCAAATGATGTATTGCAGTATAATTCCACTCAATTGTCCCTTTGTTTCTGGTGTAGAAATGAATTTCCCTGCTGCCCTTAAGCTGGGCATAGTCATGTGATCAAATCTAGCCAATGGGGGAAATCTGGCCATTTCTCTTTCCTCCTTCCTGCTGACTGGGAGATGGTGAGACTGGAATCAGACATCTAGAAATAGGACTGGAAGCCTTTCCTGCCTGGATTGTTTACCTCTAGATGTTAAACATAAATATTGCTCTTATTGAAGCCACTTCTTGGTTTCTGTGTAGTGGCACCTGAGTCTATACCCCCAACTAATACACCCCAGTAGTTAGAGGTCAGTGAGGACTCTAGGTTTCTTGCCAGTGCCCCCATCCCCAAATAGGAAAGCAATTGTTTATTTGTAAGAGGACAAAATATACCCACAACCTGTTTTGCAAGTTTGATAGTCTATGTCTCTGCCCTTTTAGTTGTTCCTTGTATTGCTTAAAAGATTCATTTGAAGCAAATATGACAATATTGTAGAGGCAGGACTTAGTTAAACTTACAGCTGGCATTGGACAACTAGAATCTTCCAAATAAATTGTGCCTCAGTGCAGAATCCGGCCTGGGGTCCCCTTGCTGAGTCCAGCTTTTTTGAGCATGCTAGGTTATACCTTTCCATGGAATGGTGGGGTGCCCCTGCCGTATTTCGAGCCAATTCACAAGGCTTGACATCTCAAATTTCAACAATAAAAGTCGATTTCTAATATCTGTTTTGATCACTGACAACTTCAGCTCCTTATTAGAGGCTGAAAACTTATATTAATAGTTGCTGTAACTTAATGTGGCCTTTTGATTAATTGACTCTTTGTGTTGTATTGCAAAGGAAATTTCAGGCTTTAAAACTGTAGTATAGTACTTTCCTGATACCTGTCTCAGCTTTTTGCTGTGTATTTTCCTTTTGCTCTCTTTCTCTGCTGTCTTATATACTTCCTTCTCCCCGATGTCCTCATAGCTTTTGCTTATTCTTGGCTTCTTCTGCTTTAGAGTTACAATTTTTACTTTCTCTTGTTTTTTTCTGACAGCTCTCTCTGTATGAGTTGTATTCAAATACACTGGAAAAGGTTCTTGTTGAGTTGCTTAATCACTATTCAGTATACTTTATTCCTCCTGGGGTCAGGCTCTCATGCCTGGCCACCTTGAAGGCCAATGGCTTTCTCGTGTCCAGTCTAGAGCTGACACCTTTAGGTCAGGCACCAACCCCTAATGGAGATAGTTGTGGCCGGCGTTGCAGGATACATTTCACAGAAGTTGAACATTTGTGCACAAGAAACTGTTTCTGAACACTTTGTTATTGAAGGAAATAGGCACCAAATTTCTAAGACTCCTCTCCAATATTATCCTTGATGCTTGAAACCAAAGTGATGTAAAGGCCACAAACGAGATATTCTGGTAAAATTCTGACAAGTGTAGTTAATTAAGACTATTCAACTAATGTTTATAGAGCATCTGCCAGACACTGCTAGACTAGTCAGTCATCAAGTCATCCAAAGAGCCAAGTCTAGTGGGGGAGACTTGTAAACAAATGACGACAACAGTTTGAGGAGAAAACAACTGCTTACTTCTGTCTGTGCCATTGGTTAGTTAGGACAAGGATCTGGGAAGCGTTGCTGGGGGGAGGCCCTCAAAGAATCTAACCGCAGACAGGATTTGTGCCTAAAGGAAGAAGTCTTTATTTGCATAAAAGTTAGTGTAATAGGAGCTAAACTTGCAAAGGTACCCTTTTGTCTAGTCCTGTGAATTTCTTATAGCAATGAGCATAAACAATTCTTCGTACCCGAAATAATGTGGGTTTAAAGAACTCACCTTGATCAAAGTGTAAGAGCTTTGTGTTCCCCTCAGTTGAAAATATCACCAATGATATATCCTGATACTTGGAAACTATTAAGTGTGTCATTTTGCTACCGTAAATGATTTTTTGATGCTAGATTTCACTGGAAGGAATTCATTGCATTTAATTTGGAGGAGTTATGAGTTCTCTTGGGCACCGTGGAATTTAATAATCTATTAAAGTGGTTTTTTCATTACTCTCAGTACTTGGGATCCAGTGATGCATCCCTTTAAGAACTTGGGAACAAGGGAAACCTGATTGC
This sequence comes from Lepilemur ruficaudatus, assembly GCA_963574885.1. Taxonomy (NCBI): domain Eukaryota; kingdom Metazoa; phylum Chordata; class Mammalia; order Primates; family Lepilemuridae; genus Lepilemur; species Lepilemur ruficaudatus. Next base: position 15,047 of record CAUYRT010019594.1, read on the forward strand.
CCTCTGAGAGTTACATTTTAAAGTCGCTGCGTAATGGAGCAGAGACAGAGTGACTACAGGCCTGCCAGAACTGATTGAATGTATGAGAGTGGTTTAAGAGAGAGTGTGTCAGTGACAAAGTGGGATCGGTCAGATGTCAAACCAGAGAAGTATACCTAAGCTTGAGCCTGACCTGCGCTGATGTAGATACAGATGCATTAAGCTACTTTAAACCAGTGCTGATTAAATATTCAAATCACATTATAAACTCTCCTTCGTCCAATTGCATTTTACCTATCAAAACTCTCATGTATTAATCAGGACTTCTTTTGATTTGCAAGAGATAGAAACCTACCTCGAAGTAAAAAGAGATATTCATTGTCTCTTGTGAATGAAAAGTTCCAGGGGTACTCTGGACTCAGGCATGGCTTGACTGACGTTAAGCGATGTTGTCAGATGACATCTCTCTTCATCTATTCATTCTGCTCACCTGTTGGCCTTTGTTTTCAGGCAATGCTGTCTCCTTGAGGTGGCCCTCTGCGGGTCCCACCTTCTGTCCTCATAGTTTAGCAATCCCACTGATTACTGGGGGAGTTTCAGCCCTGGAACTGGCCAGCCCCTGGGACATGTGCCTACCCAGCCCTCTAAAGTAAGTTCTCGTAAAGGCGGATGAGTGGTTCCCAGAAGTAAAATTTTGTAATCAGAATAAATGGGAATGGATTTGAATAGGCAGAAATTGCAGGTGTCCTCTGTAGTTCTATTATTCAATTGACACTTGATGTGCCTCCAGGAAGCAGAGTTTTCCTTATAAATTAATATTAATATATTGGCATTTCTTATATGTATGTGGATGTACACACCCACCCATACATGTAGATCTTATGAGTTACACCGAGGTGAATTTCCCATGAGAGAGGGTCTGTTCTGAATGTGGCAACTAACCAGGTCCCAAAGCCTCCCTGGCTGAGATGCAAAGTCTGGACTTGGGCAAAGCAAGATTTGAGGTGCGAGACCCTGTGGGGTCCCTTTTCATTTGCTGTTCTCCCTGTTATTTACTTCGTATTCCTACACAGATTACCACATTGTACGTGTGATATGCCAGTTTTCAAGAAGGGCATGGCCATAGGAAGATGTGAATTGCAACAACAGATCAGACTTGTCATCTGGCCAGCTTTATATTTAATATAAATACTCTGTGGAGACCTCTGATTTGACTTGCTGTTTGAGAAGTGGCACTATTTTTTCCATTCCTATATCATGTTGTGCAAATACGACTTGGGATGAAATTCATTTTTCAGAAAAGGTACCTGTGGAATTGTGAGGTAATTTTGCGACATTGGGCTGAGACTTTCTGGGGCCTGTTAGCTGGAGTGGCTAGAGAGGGCAGGAGTTGCGGGTGTACCTGTGAGAGGAGTGGGGCTGGCTGTTCAGGCCTGGCCTATCTGTCTCTGTCGTTTCTTTCCCTTTCCCAGTGAAGGACTCGCATTCCTCAGCTCAAGTACAAATGGGACCTCACTGAGCTCTCTAGCCTGCCATTTCACTCTGGCCATTCAGGGGCCTGTGAAGCTCAGGGTGGGAGGGGCCCTTGGTCCTGCTGGAGACTGGGCCAGAGGACTGCCATCCCTCAGAGGTCTGTGTTAGGGTTTGGGATAGGAGCAAGACCACACTTCCGGTCTTTCTGAATGGAGTTGTGCCAGTTCTCCTGGAAGAAACCAGGCCGCTTTCCTTAATTCTGGCCATAGTTTCTACAGCGCCTGCTTTGGGAGCTGCTTGAGGCAGTCACTTTGTCTGCTTCATCTTGGTATCCCCTCTGCCTAGCAAAGGCCTGGATGTGGCGCATAGGACTGCTTGAGGGGTAGATGAATGGCATGCCTTGAGAGGGCGGCCTAAGGCTCTCTACATATCTTATTACCAATCTACCTGTCTTTCTGAAGAAAAGTTCCTAAACCGTGCCTTCTTAGAATATGAAGGGCAACACACAAAGGTCGATTAAATACTGAGAAGGAGAGCAATATTAAAGTTAAAATTCTGTAACTACCTCTGAATCTGCATGTCAATAATAATATTAGTAGTTTACATTTGTGTAGGACATTTTATATTGAGTATAAGACATGTATGCACATTTATATATACGTTAAAATATATTATAACATTTCCAGATTCATCTTTTTTGAGTAGACCCTTAGAATGTATCTTGAATCTATGTAGGAAATTTTTTTTTTATTCTATGAAATTATAGGCATCTAAATATATAACACTCTTCACTTATAAATTTGTATTTAACTTGCCTATTAAGTCTGAAATATTTTCTGACTGTAGCAATATTTGATTACTAAATAGAATCTGGAAAATATGGAAAGGCACAAAGAAAAATAAAATTCCACCTCCTGGTGATAGCAACTGCTAATGTTTGACAAACTTACAATCTACAAACTTTTTTCCCCTCTGTGTGTGTGTGTGTGTGTGAGGGAGATAACTGAGTTTTTAGGCCTGATTTTATATAGATATTTTGGATCTATGTCTCTTTTTCTTTCTTTGTATCTGTCTAGGTCTAGATTTAGATATATTTATATACAAGTAATATCTTTGTATCCTAGATTTACACTTAAATTTATATTATTTTCATACTCATATGCTTATATGCATAGACTGTTCCTAGAAGGAAGCAGAGGACATTAACAGTGGTTGCTTTTGGGGAAGGAAATTGGTATGAGGGAGACTGACTTTTCACTGCTTACCCACCTGTTGCCTTGAATATTGTACCACGTGCTTACATTACTTTTTCTAAAAATATAAATTACCTAAAAAATTGTATCCCATGTCAGTAGGAATTTTTTCAAAACCCAAGTTTTAACCGCTGCTTAATTTTCTTAGCATTTGCTTTCCATGTCACATTCTGGTTTTTCAGCATGTTGGGTTTGCCTTTCTTTATGTCCAGTGTGATTTTAATTCTGTGCATTTTTCTTGTTCTTTCTTGTTTATCATGCTTCTCTTTAATTTGTGCTCTTTTTTTATGTTTAATTCAGTTTCTTTTTAATTTGGCCTGCTATTTCTTTATATATTTACCAAATATAGAAATTAAATCTCTTTCTTTGGGGGAAGGGGGGGGAAGGCAACGCATGTAACCTAAACACTTATACCTCCATAATATGCTAAAATAAGAAAAAAGAAAAAAAATCTCTTTTTTTCTGCTGTTAGTCCTTTTGGCCATTCTTGCTTACTATTGAAGATGTTGAACGTTTTCTGAAAAGATCTTCTGGGTTTTGAAGGAGTTTGTTTTTAAGAGAGATAGTCTTCCCCTGGTTTCTGGAACTTGTACTTTGGAATGAAAGCAGAGAATCTTTGAATGTTTTATTATAAGGATCTTTAAATATAACCAGGCAGTTAAAGCAGAGAGTCATAAATAAAAAGGTAATTAAAATATTCTTTATGCATACTCACCAGTCTTTTCATACAGACTGGGGTCTTGTCTTTGAGTCTCCCGCATCTGCTCATTTGAGTTCCTTGTGGGTGCTTTCTTGCAGAAGCCATTATGCTTTCTCCATGCTTTCAATTCGATTTCTTCTTTAGGAAAAGTACCCAACGACCTGTGCAAAGCAATCTGAGATAAGACTTCTTTTAGAACTTTAAGATTTCCCCTAATCCTTTAGCCATTCTTATTTTGACAGATATATTTTTAGTTACTTGGCTTTACCAAATCTTCTAAAGTTCTATCTAACTTGCCTACATACAGTCACTCTTTCTTTTCCTGTCAAATCTCTGTGGTTTACATATTATTAAGTTATACAATTAAATTACATAACTTAATTACATTATGTAATTAAGTTATGTAATTATGGTAACAAGTAGAACTGACATAAACAGGTTTGGGAACAAATTCAGGTGGCTTTTGAGGGTGGACAACTCCACTGGAGGGAACAGAGGTGCACAAGCAGCCTTCAGGGCAGCTCCCAGGAGGTCAGTGGGCATCACTCAGCATGTTACAGAGGAAATGAAGAGCATCGGCTATTTGGGTGGTTGATTAATGCAGGCTGGGTTGGAGGAGGTTGGTAAGAGAGTTTTTAGTATAAAGATACTGATGGATGGAAAGGCACATGGTACCGCCCAACCGGGTTATATTGTCTGCTGCTCAAAAGGAAGCCAGTAGACTGAGACAGAAGGGATTGCAGTGGAGAAAGAGTTGAATATCGCAGGGTGCTGAGCAAGGAAGGAGATGGGAGAAATTTCCCAAGTCTGTCACCCTGAGAATTTTGGAGCTGAAGTTTTTAAAGGTAGTTTGGGCTTTCCCTAGACAAAGGGAATCGTGTCTACTGATTGGCTGGGGATGAACTAACAGGGTTGGGAAGCAGAAATTGCCTTCTTGCGCAGAGACATTTCGTGGGTAGAGGGTAGCAGGACCTGTTGAGTCAGTTCCCCTGTACAGCCACTGGTCCAGTTCGTGTCAGTTGGTCTCCCTGAATGTAGAGTCTGGAAGATATCTTCAAAGACCAGTCTTAGGTTTCACAATAGTGATGTTATCTAGAAAAGTGATTGGGGAAGTCACAAATCTTATGCTAGTCAAAGATATGTGACTCCTAAGCAGTAAACAATTACAAGAAGACAAGCTAGGGTACAATGGCTGGTTATTTTTTTAAACTATTCCTATACTTTTGCCAAGTTCAGGCCTCTCCCACAGTTCTGATCTGTGACCCTTTATTAATTTTATAAAGGGTGGTTTCACACAGGTAAATTGAGGATGGTTTCATGTTCAATCTCTTGGCAATATGTTAAATTGAGAAGTTTTGGGTTTTTATTTCTTTCTACTTCCTGATAATCACATTATCTGTCATGTAAATAGACATTTATTTCTAGACATTCATTTCTTTGTGTGATTATTCTATGGAGAAAGTGTAGTGATTAAAAATATTATACTTCTTCGTAGTGATTTCTATAATTTGTTTTAGAAAAATATATGATAAAAGAAAATGGTGTTTGAAATTTAGATTTCTTAGGCACAAATACACCTTTCTTACTTGATTACTAAATTCTGATCAATTTCATTGACATTAACAGATTTCTTTAGAGGAGTCACTTAAAGATTGACAAATATGTCATTAATGGGTAGAGCAACTACTTGCTCTTTCAGTTTTTAAAGGTCTTAAAGGAATAATAATCATGGTGATAAAAGTATTTTTTTTGGTTGACTATCATTTTACAGAAAGCTCTCACGTGGTTTCTGTCACTTAAGCCTTACCACCTCCTGTGAGGGGGGGATATTACCCTCATTTTACACATTTGTAAAAAGAGCCTCAGTGGTTAAGTGATTTGCCTGAGATCCTACAGGGTTTGAGCTCCTCAGACAAGAACTTAGGAATGTTGAGTTTCTCCACCAATCCATCTTTAGTCTTAGCTTAAGAAAGGGTACTTCTGGACTTCTGCCACTAGTCACACATTTTGGGAAATAGTTCCTTACTTATAGGACTAAAAAAATTGAATAGACTCTTCCTTTTCAGACTACCACTTCTTTCTGTTGGAACAACTTGGTTTGTTTGTTCAGGGATATTTAGGAAGCTCTTTATTTTTCCCATCTGCAAAGAGTACTTCAGCTCCAAGACAACTGCTGTGGTAGCGCATTGATTTGGTGTTGCTGGGATGGCTAGTTCCCAGGTGAGTGCTAGGCTTTTATTTCTGGTAAGTTTTGATGAGCAGCCTGCAAGCTGGCCTTTGTTCTTTCTCTCATCACCAGAGTTGTTCTTCTTATAAAAATGAAGGTACCCAGGAGAAAAACTTATATGAGCAAAAACAAAAGTCTCAGAATACTTTGGCTCACGAAACCACTGTAGTTTTAAAATAAAGTTGGCCCAGCAACACCTGTAATGTTGGCTCACACCTGTAATCCTAGCACTTGGGGAGGCCAAGGCAGGAGGATTGCTTGAGGTCAGGAGTTTGAGACCAGCCTGAGCAACAGCAAGAACTCATCTCTACGAAAAAATAGAAAAAATTATCTGGGTTTGGTGGTGAGTGCCTGTAGTGTCAGCTACTAGGGAGGCTGAGGCTGGAGGATCCCTTGAGCCCAGGATTTTGAGGTTGCTGTGAGCTAGGCTGATGCCATGGCATTCTAGCCTTGGCGACAGGGCAAGACTCTGTCTCAAAAAAACAAAAACTGAAAAATTTTCAACAAAATAAGTCACTTTTTCTTAAATACTCAAGGCTGGGCATGGAGCGGTACTGGCTAAGTCTGTGACTAACTAAACTCCAAGGTGGCTGCCCTGATACAAGATTAATCCAAGTTGACAACATAAATCTTCTATAAATGTATCATGGGATGCTTCTGAAGACCTCCACTACTGAAACTTCTCTGAAGATTGCTGAGTGCATGGGGTAACTTTTATGACATCAGGATGAATCTGGGGCTGTTGTGCTAGCTGGTAAATTACCCTTTTTACTGACCTCTTAGTCATTCAATGATTGCCAAAGTGTGGTCCAGAACTGCCTGTATCAGAATCTGCCTCTACTAGAATCTCTTGGGGTAGGACCTGACATTCTTAATTTTAAACAAACTCTCCAAGTTTTCATAGATACTCTAAAATTTGAAAACCACTGGCTCCTTTATCACCTTCCTTGTTTGTCTTTATCACAAAAAGTTGGATACACACAGGCCAAATTGCTTTGTGAAAGGGCGTGAGGAGGTTACAAGGGACCAATCTCTATAAGGTAGAGAAACAATTGAAATTCCTGACTGTCTCTGTTAGACTCCCGAGTCTTTCCACAGAGTGCTGTTCAGCAACACCTCAGCCTGGCCTATTCACTACTCCAGTTCATATTGTCCCTGATTTTCTGAGACGCCTTTTCATAATTCCAGTCATCTGTGCCATGTCTGGTCTGCTTGGCAGGCTGAGACCTCTGCCACCTCCTGATCCTCAGCTGATCCTCAGCTTCCATTGAATTATAAAACTTTTGAACCTAGCTAGCTAGTCTCTAGGGTGGATGTTTCAATTCCTCTCAGATCTATTGCCTTCTATCCAGAGCCTTTCCATCTGCCCACCTCCCATCCTGTCCCCATACATACACAGCACATTCTCAAAGTCCAAACAGCTTTTTCCAATATTGCTTCATCAGGTTTTTGTTTATATCTAGGAGTACATTTTCCTGGAAACCCTATGGTAGCGTTTAGGTGTTCAGGTTCTTCTGACAAAGCTGATTCATCTTACATGGAACTAAATTGTTCTTTCCTAAGAGCAGGAGGCCTGTGATATGGGGAGAGGAATAATAAGAATAGTTTTCTTCCTCCCTAGAATGGGAATGACTTTAGGCAAAATTGAACAGAATGGAATTGGTTTGTGCCCCCTCCTTTGCTTTTACTAATTCTCCCTTTCCTGGCCTCTGTATTTGAAGTTAGTTAACCAAGATGTGAGATGTGAGTGATGTGCATCCCTGGTAAATTTGGGAACTGCTGGACTTGTTTGGTTCCCGTTTCTGCTTCCACTTGAGTCTTCCACTCAGCACCACCACAGATGCAGCCATCAAAGGTCAGATGAGCTGCAGTGGCCGCCTAATGTGGTGTTCTGATGCTCAGTTTATTCGTGTGGCACAGTGGCTATTTGGCAGATTAGTGATGGGGCTAGCTGACCCTGTAGATCTCAGCCCCTAGTCCAGAGACTTGGATTATGTGCCTCCTGAAGATCATTTGCCATGGAACTTTTGAGATGTATAATCTCTGTCTTTCCTCCAAGTTGAAGGTGAATCGTGGGAGGCGGTCTAGTAACAAAATGGCAGACTCTACCGAGGTTAAGAAAAAGAAGGTTTTTTTTATTGCTTCTCCTCCTGCTTGTCAATACAAGAATTCTGGAAGTTGATGGGAGCAGAGATACGTAGGCTGTAGGATTTTGTGAGGCTGAGCATGCCAACTTTTAAGATTTGTGGGCTTTAGACACATACTCTGGAAAGCAAGTGCCCGCAGACATTTCTGATCTTTTCTAGTTCAGGGCTCTCATGTGGTCCTGGGGCCCCTACAGTAGCCCCTTATGCAGATTGCTGTCCCAGCTGTCACAAGTCAGAGTGGCAAACCATGCACTTAGGTGTACCAAGAAAGTAAATGAACTCAGAACTGGACAAAACCAGAGGGCCCTGTGCATTTTATGAGTGTTCCCAGATCAGTTTACTGGCCCAGGACATCTATTAATCATTGACTTATTCTGTGTATCCTCCATATTCACCTTTGGCCATTTAGAAAAATGGTTATTTATTGTCCAAAACCTTGAGCAAAAGCTATAAAGGATGCCATGTGGGTCCTAAGGGTCCACATTACCTTTCCAGATTGTTCTAAAGTGCTCCAAATTAAGCCATTCCCCACCCTGTAGTTGTTTGATAGGTGTTTGAGTGGAAAGCAATCTGATTATATTCTTCATAGTCTAGTGATTCCCCTGGAGGCAATTTGACTTTTTAACAAGTAATGCTTATTAATGCAGGTCTCTAACTGATGACATCTGAGGCAGCGTATTATAACGAAATGAGCAATTTCAAACATTCTGCACAAAAGTGAAGGGACAACATAAAAGAATTTATGGCAGTTTGTCCTTGAGGTTTTCCCTTCTAAACTGTTTCTCTTTTCTCTAACTTTTATTTCTGCTACTTTGAGCTCATAGCATCTCTACATTTCCAAAGTGGCTGTAGTGATTAGGGATAGGTGAGGAGAGGTCAGGGGGAAGAATAACCACACTATTATGTATGTATTTAGGGTTGACTGTGTTACAGATGCTAGACCTAGAAAAGGTATATGGTAAGGGGATAGGGGAGTTTGGTGTAGCATTTTCACTTATAGGCTCTAAGCGCAGTATGTTTGAGGCTTACAGTTAAATTGCCTTAATGATTTGTCTTCAGCAAATCTCCTTTATCTTTCAGTGTATCATGCAAGGTACTACACCAAACTCACCACTAACTGTGGCGTGTAGACTTTGATGTGGTGTAGTAATAAATTTCTAAATGGTATTTAGAGTTTTGTCCTTTCCTGTGGATTATGTTAGAATCAGCACTTAAGAAATAACAAAACTAGTATGGTAAACAGTCTGTATTTCTCACAGTGGTGGCAAGGACCAGCCCACATCTAGTTTAGCACTGATCTTGATTTTGTGTTCCTTCAGTTGCAGTCTTTGCCAGCATTCTGAAAGCAGCACTGATTTTCACAAACTGGCGAATCTATTTTCTCTCTTGTGGCAGTGTTGTGAGAAATGAAACTGATGAAGCTTTGAATATGACTTTTTAGGGACTAGCTTTTTTAGCAGTTGGAGAGTGTTTTTGTTGTTGTTGTTGTTGTTGTGTTATATTGACAATTTGTTTTCTTCCTAGTCATTTTGTTGTGCAAATTGGTATAGAGGGGACATACATTAGTTGGGGAGTTAGCCACTTTGTTAATTTAGCATTTGCCATTTCAAAAATTTCTCCTTTTAGATGTGGGAAACTTGTGGCAATTGCAATAGGATTTGATTTTGGTATCTCTGGCTTGTAGTGAGATGGTTTGCTCTGCCCTGCCCCTTCTAGTTAACCCTGCTCTGCCAGGCGAAGCCTCTTGGAATAGGCAAAATGAGCACCATCTTGTAGAGATTGGAAATACTGTGTGAGGCGGTGGCAGGCGGTTGTGTTAAGCAGGTTCTTGGGAGCTACTTTTAGCTCTTTGAAAAATTTATATCTCAAAGCCCCAAATCTCCCTCCTGCGTCACAGCAGCTGGCCTACATTCACCAGAATATGCAGACTCTCTTCTGGTATTTATGGGAGATGGAGTAAGGCATTAAGCAAATAGAAGAAGATTTAACTATCATTTCAACTCCTGTTCTCATTTCTAAGGCAGAAAAGACTCTTCCTTCATCCTTAGGTATCTATTATTTAAAGAGGAGAAAAATAACAAATTCTCCCCTAGAGTTTCATACTCACTAAATTGAGGTCTCAGAGTATGTTGTTACTAATAATTTATATCTGTTTATTAGTGCTGACATATGAGCAGTTTAGTGTATGTGGCAGGGAAGAGCTGCATAATTTAAGAACAAAGCAAAGATTTTTCTTACTGCACAAGGACAGGAGGTCCTGACACACACCAAAGACTCATTTACAGTCAGACTGAAGTTTTCCTGTGGTTAGGAAATACATCTGCAAAATAGGACTATAAATAGCTGATTGTAAAGGATGATAAAGTTTATACATACTACTTTCAAATTGTCTGATCTCATTTAATTTAGGACACAAAGTTGGGACTTCTTCATAGACACATGTTATCAGTAAAAGCATATGAAATCAGAATTCTGAGAATAGTGTATAGCAGTAAATCAGGGAGCAGTAATAGAAAAACAAATCAAATCCGGAGCCCAGCAGATAGCTCATGAACACAATATCAAAGTAGCAGATGCACTGGGTCAGATAGTTCATGGCGATGAGGATATAAATTAGGTACAATAATTATTTTTCACTAGGCTAGTGTTATATTTTAGTCCCAGGCGAAATTTGGTTCCTTGTTCTTGATGCAGAGCAAAATGGGAAGCAATTGTAAAGCTTTCATTTTATGCACTTAATTAAATTCTGTAAGTTGAGCCAGAAAAAAAGTCAGCCTAGTGACAGTAAAAGAACTTCTTGCCTTAGTAAACACATTGCTAATGGAAAATCAAGAATGAAATTACACCTATATATTCCTTTTCTGTTGTCATGGACCAAGGATACATATGAGTTTGCTGAGATTAAGGAATAGAAGCCCTTCCATCCTGCAGCCTGAAAATTGAAGGGTAAAGCAGGAGAATGGAAAAAACGTGAGAGATTCAAGGTTAAAAAAAAAAGATGAATAGTCTCTTGGCTGCTGTGATTCAAAAGAATTTGAAAGACAAGGTTCATCTGTGGTGGTTGAGGTTGCATCTTCTTATGGAAGGGCCTCTAGAATGGCCACATCAACAATAGACATTAATATGCTAGAAATTTCACATTGAAGTAGATTGACGTAATTGGTTGTTAATTCCCTACCAATGTAGGGATCTTTTATACAGTTTCTTTACAAGGATTAAAGTGACCACAGTTTGAACATTTTCATAGCATTATAATTTATAAGTTCGCCAAAAGACCAGCTGGCCAATTCCTGGCTGCCAGAAAGAATTAAAACATAGTAGCTAAGCATCTGTCTTGGTTTTAAAACAAACATGGCTAATATGCATTTGAAGTCCTATTTAAGGCAAAGTTAGTAAGAGGGCAGCCAGTTGGTCTCCACACCAGAAAAATTACATGCCGTGGGCTTGAAAAATATTATAGCTAAAGAAGCTATATGTTATCTAACATTCTTCAACTTCCTCCCCAAAAGTTTTTGAATGTATTTTCTTAATACGACATTTGGGGAGAAAACCTAGACAGGAGGGTTCATTAAACCATGCCAAATATGCCAAACTAATCTGTTCCTCCTCCTTCCTCTCCTCTTTTTCTCTCTTTTGTTCTCCTTCTCCTTGTTGGTATTACTATATTTAAAATGAAATATAGAGATAAATCTAGATTACAGCAAGGTCATTGAAAAGATCTCTTCAGATGTCATTGTGGCCAAGATGGAGCAATGTGCCCTGGGTGACCGTAATGTTAGATGACTTTGTGTGCAGGGTTCATTGGTAGGTGATGCCAACACAGCAATAAACACGTGAGATGTGGCCTCTTTCTTCAAGGAGCTTATAGTGCTTCTAAGGAAAGAGGCTATTAAAACAGTAAGGGCAGTGAAATATGTTGATGTAATGTTGAGAGGGGCACAGGATTTTTTATTGCAGTACACGATGGGGATCTAATGGACCTTCATGACTAGGAAGGATCTAAGAAGATCTTTAAGTAGCAATCCGGAGGCTGACATTGGATAGGAAATAACATTAGGAGGCGGTAGAGTATTCCAGGCATAGGGAATAGCATGTGCAAAGACTCAGAGGTGAGAGAGGGCATGGTCTCTTCACAGTCCTGAAAAACATTTAATATGGTAAGTGCATTTGTTAAGGTACAAGCTAAGCTGCTGTAATAAAGTCACTCCAAATGACAGTGTCTCAAACAAGACAAATTTATTTCCTCTCATGAAATAGTCTATAATTTATTGACAAGTCAGAGTGGATGGATAGGCAGCTCTGCTCTTAAAGGTCATTCTGGAACTTGGGTTCTCTTTAGCTTGATCACTCATTTCACTAATGAAAAATTATTTCTGGCATCCCTTATACTAATTAATGGACCACTGGTACATAAAATGGTAGCTGAAAGTCAGAGAGAAGTTCTGCTATTGGAATACATATGAAGGGGAATGGAACGCAGCCTAAAGATTAGGGATAATCTCTCAGAGTAAGTGAGAACTGAAGTAAAGTACGAGTTGGCCAGATGAAGGTTAGGAAGTGGGAGAGTTCTAGGCAGAGGGAAGAACGTGTGCAAAGAACTCAAAGGAAGAGGGAGCGTGGTGTATTTAAGGAACTGAAAAACACTGAGTGTAGATAGAAGTTTATTTCCCTCCCATAGAATAGTCGGGATTTGATATAGGACTGTGTGGAGGGTGGACACCTGAATAGGGTCTTTGCAATACTAACTGGAGTGAATTCCTGATTAGAGAACTTGAACCATTAACTGTCTCTTGTTTATAAATATCTACATATCTCTATATATCCCTGTCTTGTTATATTTTAAAGTAAATTATTAGAAAACTTCCCTAAACCATGTTAAGGAGTTAAGAATTTTTCCAAAGGTAAATGTGAAACCATTAGAAAAGAGGGAATTAAGCTTGCAATTTAGAAAGGTGACACTGGCTTTAATGCCAGTGAAATAATAGGTGGGCAAGATGGAAGGCCGGGAGGTCAGTTAGGCTATTATTGTAATTCAGGTGAAAAAGGATATGGTGGTCTGGACTCTGAAGGGACGGTTGTCTGTTAGGCATAATACGGTTACTAGGCAGAACTTCATGGAGGGGAGTTTGGTAGCAATTAACGACAGTTACCTTTGAACAACACAGGTTTGAACTGCACTAGCCCACTTACGCACAGATTTTTGTCAGTCAAATGCTGATGAAAATGCAATATTTGAGGGATGGGAAACCGGCATATATGGAGGGCTGACTTTTCCTATATGAGGATTCTGCAGGGCTGACTGCGGGACTTGAGTGTGTGAGGATTTGGGTATATCCAGGAGGTGCTGGAATGAATCCCAGCATATGCCAAGGGATGACTGTATTTTAGTCTTTTGCTGTCCAGGCCTAAACTTCATAACATTATATGAATTCCAAGAATTTCAAATGTCCACAAGTTTATTTAAGAAGATTGTAAACGGCTTGCTTAGAACAGGAAAGCTGAATAAATAAAGCAGAGTCAGAGAGTAAGAGTGGAGGTTTTGGGGAACCGGATAAGCACATGCCCCCTCTAAAAGGCACAAGTCCATTCAGTTTTAGCCAAGTGTTGCCATTTGTAAATAAGAATTCATTGTTGCTAGATCTTCTGATTTTTTTTCTAAAGAATCTTGGATTTTTATATGGAATATTCTAATTTTTAAATGTTAATGGCTAAGTAAAAATTAAATATACAAATACTGTGTAGGCCATCATTGTTAGGGCCAAGCAAAACAGATATGTGAGTGATATTTGGTTTGCCTGGGTTCATCTGTGACCTCTGCTTTAGGTCTTAATAATTGCATTAGTTAGAGTAGGCTGATACAACAAAGAAAAGAAGAGATGTTTGTTTCTCATGTGACAGTTCCAGTGTGGGTGGACTACGTAGCCGGACATTGTTGCTCTTCATGGTCAATGAGGTACTTTCCAAATTGTCATCTGCTAGTGTAGTGTCAGTCATCTGCATGGTTGTAGCTGGGTCATCGCTATGTCTGGACTCCTCACAACGGGAAAGAACATGGATGAGAATGCCCCTTGTCTTAGGTCCTGGCCATATATTATAACAACCATTACTATCTATGCATTTAAAAAAAAATTCTTATAGCCTTTTGAGCCTGGCATGGTATTATTCCTATTTGACAGATAAAGAAATAAGGTCCAGATCGGTTGTGACCTGCCTAAGATCACAAAGAGAATTAGTGGCAGAAAGACCAGACTCCACCTTGACTTTTTTGTAATAATTATATAATGCCATCTAAATCTATTTATAACAATTTATATGAGTTCCTGTCACTAAACAAAATTGAGTCACTCACCAAAGTGTGAAGAAAGAAGGGAACATACATTTTTTCTCCTGGATAATATTATCATATTCCCCTTCCAAAGTATCACTCGTGATCACTGCTGGCATCACGTGGGGGAATCCACAAAAGCCAATAGTTCTTTGAGTACTACTAAGTATTAATAGGATGGTTTTGCTCTGACAGTACCAGAACATTCTTTTGTCTCAAATGTTACAGTTTAATTATGTGCAGGAACATCGATTCCATATGGCATAGCTTCTACATGTGGTTATAATCCTCAACCTCATTCAATTTCTGTTTCTGAGAAAATGATTGGAGTGTCATGGCTAGAATTGCTCTCATTAGTCAAACCACTCTCCACGTTCTGGATAACCACAGATCCCTGCACAGATAAGTGAAGTCTCATGTGACAGTTTTTGGGGGCATTTTACTAATGTGTTGGGCATTTCACAGATCAGAGGAAGCCACCGAATTTCCAGATACTTGATGGCTCTCATTCATTTTTACCCAAACCTTTGAATGAAACATTTAAATCATGAATTTGGAGTTCTGCAGAAAGCTAAAGGGTTTTGGAATTCTAGCTCCTCTTGCTTTTATTAGAATTAGGACAAGAACCAGGCATGACCACATAATTGTGACTGCTCCCATGAAGAATGGGCAGAACAATGAAACAGTGATGGGCTGACAATGCCTTGGATGTGCACAATAGAAAAGCCTTCTTTTTTTGTTTTGTTTTGTTTTGCTTTTTAAAGGAGCATCGTGTCCTGGTTGGTGGAGCCTGAAATTATAATGCCAGGATATCAGGGTTCTAGTCCTAGTGTTTCTGCCCCTGACTCTCCGCACTGACTTTGACAATCTATTAGTGTTTGGTTGCTTCAGGCAACACACAGTTTTTAAATGGGAGAGGCTATGTTCTATCTCCCAGGTGGAGAACAGGATAGTGGTAATGTTGCTTTTATGTAATTTAATTTATGTAATTAAAAATAATATATTTGACTCTGCTTTCCACTAATTAGTCAATTTCCAGTAATGTAGGCACCAATGTTAACTTAATATTTAGTTAATTGCTTGGTAATACCACACATTTATGTAATTGAATTATTTAAAGAGATATATTTGAAAGTCTAGATCATGTTTGTTGAGGGAAGAATTTAGCATATTAATTAATGGCCCAAATGATCTCCTGGTACATATAGGAACACGAATGAAAGATACCATTGCCATTATAATCACCATCACCTCCATCATCTTCTGAGTCACTGCTATGGGACTCATTTTCTAGAAGAGGAAAATGAAGCTTTTAGAGGAAAGCAAGTCACTCAATCTTTTCTGGGCTTTATATATAAAAAATCAAGAAATTCTTATCATTATATTTTTAAAATGTAGAAACACTAAACAATGGAAACCTGATAGTCTTTAAGTCTGTGAGCTTTTAAAAAATATTAATTTACATGACTGCTTATAAAATTTTAACCAGGACATAAAAGTCACTTAATATATTTCTTAAAAATTTTCACAGAACTATTTCCAGGGGAGGACTATAAACCCTGAGGGGCCTGAATAAGGTTCAAAGTATGCTGCTGCAAGTTTTAAGTTTCTTTGAAATGCATTATTTTAAAAGTTCATGCAGATGTAGTATTCTGTTTTGTAATGTATCTTTTGTTTAAGCATAAAAATACTATTTTAGGACAGGTGTGGTGGCTCCTATCTGTAATCTCAGCATTTTGGGAGGCCAAGATGGAAGGATCACTTAAGGCCAGGAGTTTGAGATCAGCCTGGGCAACAGAGCGAGACCCCATTTCTAAAAAAAAAAAAAAAATAGCTGGCCATGGTCGTGCACCCCTGTTGTCCTAGCTACTATGACGGCTAAGACAGGAGGATCACTTGATCCTAGGAGTTTGAGGCTGCTGTGAGCTATGGTCTACTACTGCACTCCGGCCTGAATGAAAGAGCGAGACCCTGTCTCTAAAAAGTGAAAAAAAAAAATACTGTTTTAAATTATTCAATGAAGGGTAATTTGGCATTCTAGGAAGGTTTTCTTGTGGTTTGCAGTGCCCTTACATTGCTTCAGACTCTGAGTGTGAGCTCCCAAGTTGGGCAAGTCTTTAAGTCATTCATTTATGGTGGCTGGGTTAAAATGGATTAAAGTGATTTGTCAATATTCTTATAAAAGTTTCTAAAATGCTATTGGGAGAAAACCTTTTTATAACTAGTCTCACCACTTTCTACCTTTCAGAGCTTGGGCCAGTTGTTAATACTTTACCTACATAAGAGCTTTGATTACTCATATGTAAAATGAAATGATAATATCTGCTATGTTAGCTTGCCATGAAAATGAAATAATGCTTTTCTCCTGATCTATTTTCATATGCCACAAGGCCACTGAGTTTTGGTAGGGCTTGTTCTCTAGCTTTAAATACATACTTTCTCCTGTATATGCCCAAACCATACTGTTTCAGCTAGCTTCGTTGTATTCACAGGGTCTTTTTTCTGACCTTATAATTTTATGCCTTATACATGGTGAGTTATTACTCTTATTTTTCTTTCTGTGTGAACTGAACATCCCTCTTAACTGTATTAAATCCCCTCTGACCTACCTGTCTTCATGTTCGCTATCCTGCTTACCCCTGGGGACGTTGATACGTTGTTAGTCATTAAAAGCTGCAGTTGTAAAGCTGTACTGACCATTGTGTGTTACAAACTGATCTTAGCCATTTTGATTATGCACAACTCTTAAGTTCTCTTGTTTTAGTAAACATTTCTAACCTCCAATAGTTAGGAGTAACCATTTTACCAGATTACAGTGAAAGCACTTTGTAGACTTCATTTCATTGCACATAAATATGTTTATTAGCAAGAATGTACAAAACAAATATATAACCTGTTGTGTAAGCTCTGTGAATTCCCAGCTGTCTGTCCTTTTAGGATCTCTTTAGGCAAGTATTTATGTCATTCATTTGCAGTGACTGGGTTAAAATGGGTTCAAGCGATTTGGGCCAGGTAGACAGGAATCCATAGAGACTATAGGTAGGGTCTTTAAGAATCAAGCCTGAGATTTGCCAGTCTTAATGGCACAGTCTACCATTCTTGCTAGATTTTTTTTGGAGGGGGTGGGATTTGAGATTTACAGAAAAATTACAGAGATAATACAGTTTTTGTGTACTCTTACCTGGTTTTCCTATTGTTAACCTTCTACGTTACCATGGTATCTTTGTTAAAATTAAGAAATCAACATTAGTACATTACTTAGTACTTAACTAAACTCCAGACTAATATTTCCCCACTAATATTCTTTTTAAGTTCTAGGATCAAATCCAAGATACCACATTGCATTTAGTCACTAGATTTTTGTACCATGTTCATGGGAAGGTTCAGTTCACACATCTTAAACACCACCAATTTCACCAGTGAAACTTGTCTCTAACATCTACAGCACCTATGATCAAAACCTCAAGTGTTGGTTAAAGAGAAAGATCACACTGCTGCCTCTGGGAATGTGGTTCTTGTGAGTCAATGTCAGTTGACTACTCCTTGAGTGTGAAGTCTCAATTAGGGTGGAGATTAGTACATATGATTCATATTGCTCTGCTGTGGTTTTTTAAAGTAAATTATAGGTAATATTACACTTGGTTATGTACAAGTTTGGTTTAGGCTTGAGTATGTGCTATAGATTACTGGTGAAAGGAAGTCTTTGGTTCTTATTTTAACTTTATAACATTTTCCACCTTAGTTATAAAAAGTAGTATTTTCACTTGTAAGAAACTTGGAAAATAAAAAAAGCATAAAAATAAATATGCCTAATTCACATAATTCCCATCACACTTATTTTCTTGGCGTAAACATCAATTTTTCACTTAAATCTAATTACTTCTGTGACCTCTAGCCACAGAGGGAAATGTCAGAAATACCTGCAGTTCATGAATCTGCATTTATCTTTCTCTGACTAAGTGTTTCTGGGAAGCTTTTGCCTTTTTGCCATCAGAAGTGGACTGGATTGATCTCAGGAGTTAAAACCAAAATGTTTCCTAGTATTAAGTATTACTTTTGTTTAAGCAGAGATGGTTATGAGAATTTATACTTGTGTGTTTTCAAGAAGTAAAAAAGTGTGTAAAGTTTCTTCCGAACACAGACTGATTATTGTGCTAATATCATAGCTGAAGCAAGCTGCCAATGTTGTTTTCTGTTTGATTTTTTTTTTTTTTTGGTGCAGTTGCTGAGTGATGTGCAGTTGTGAGAGAAATAGATGACAGTGGATTTGCATGTCTGCTCTACTAGTGAATCTGTGAAAGTGGAACGGGGTGGCAGAGGGAAGTCAGTTTTCACTCGAGGTGGAGAGTTTGAATCCTGACTCGACCACCTTCCAAGGGTTTGAGATTGGACATGCTGTCTAGCTTCTCCCCACCTTGTTTCCTCACATGTAGCTTGGTGATTGTGATAAATATTTCAGAAGGCTGAAGGTGACATGAACTGAGATGGTGTATGTAAAGCACTTACACATATGGTAGCTATTATTAATATTAAATGTATTATCTGGAAAATAGTCGTACGTTGAAATGGTAACAGTCCTGAGGCAGACATCCGTTGAACTCCCCTCTGTGTGCTCAACTCTGGGCATGGCACTAGGGACTCAGAGAAATGGCACAAGGTGCAGCACATAGTGGAGACAGATGCTGATGCCATGGTGGAAAGACAGGTGAGGAGGCAGAGAAGGCTTCTTGGGAGAGGCAGAGATACAGAGAGGAGACCCAGGTGGACAAGAAAGCAGCAGTCTCTGAGCTAAGGCTAAGTTTTTAAATTATTGGGGGAGGCACCGAGAAATGAAGGGCCCTGTGGAACCTCTGAGTATGGGAACTCTCTAAGGGAGTTCTGTAAGATGATGCACAGAAGCCTTTTGTAAGGTGAGCCATCATTACTTAGCTGCTATCTTATAAATTTGGTTTCAGGTATCCCGTTTCCCATCATGTTAGACTCAGATGCCTCCACATAATGTTTTTGTTTTTGATTTTATTTTTTCTTATCACATTGTTGGATTGCAAGAGACCTATAACAATATTACAAGAATTGGAAAGCAGAGAAAAGAAAAAAAGTCTACAATTCCATAGCTGTGTTAGTGCAGTGGATTTTAGTCTGTCTTTGTTTTATCTCAGATATGTATAAAAGCTTTCTTTCTCCTCTTCCTATTTTATATTGCTAAGGTTTGATGAGCACAAACAGTAAAGGACATATGAATCACAAACTGTTCTCTAAGGGATGTTAAAGAGAGAAAGGTTGCAGTGTGGAGAGGTTATCCTGTGGAGTTTACCTGGGTGATGCTTTGAGATAGAATTATGGGAAATTATGAGTCCCAGACCTTTTTAGTGATAGCTGCCATCTGCAATCACTGATGAGCTGCCATATTCTGAAACTCCAGGGAGACGGGGTTGGAGGTGGTTGTAAGTATCTGTAACTTAGCAGAACAATTTTCACAGGTTTTTGCCTTGTATGAATGCTGCTTCTACTATTGGTTACCTAATATTTTCATTTCATTTACTCATTTTTCATTTAACTTAAGGAAATTTATTTTAAAAGATAACTCTGTACCATTATTACATGATTAAGAGAAGGTAACTGTAACAGTCTTAACAGTGGAAACAAAACAATGTTCACTCACTTCTAATTGGATACTGATACTTGCCAAATGCTCTAAGCCAAATTTCTGCTCTTTGTTAAAATGGGAGATTAGCAAGTGTTGAAGATTTATTTAGGTCATCCTGTCATTAAACAGAGACTTTATTTCAGTAGAACTATTGGAATAAAATTCTTACGTTGTATGTGTGATAATTCAGTTTGAAAGTGATTTGTATAGATGGTGTGGTCCTTACCTAATTTTCTCCTTAGAGGTGGTTAGTTATTTCAAGAACTCTGATAAGGAATTAACACCTTCGTATTGAATATTTAGAACTTCAAGTATTGTTTTAGAAACCTACCTCAGAGGGATTTAATTAGACTGAGGAATGTTAGGAATAATCTTTCATTTATGAAATGAGTGCCACCTCGTAAGAATGAGCTGTGGGAAGCCCAAACTACTGTTGCAATGTCCCCAGGACACTACCTGGTCTTGCCATCAGGACACTGGTATTTCTCAGGAAGTCAATCTTTCATGTTAGGTGGTAGCAGGAAGAAATTGGGACTTCCTTGAGCTGGATTTAATGCCTGCTGGATAATAAATGTACCTTTGGCTGAGTTTAATCTGTGATTTTATTTCATTGTAACATCCTGTGAGTAATGGGATACAGAGCCTGGTAGCAAGCCTGTGGGGAATGGGATATATAGCCTGTATGTAATTTAACTGACGCTTACTGAAAGACCCAGACCTCTTCTGAACAGCTTAGCTTGCAGTGACTTTCTTACTGTCTGAGTCAATGTAATTTAATGCCTATTCTATTACTAAGCAACACGTCCTGAATTTTGGAAAATGTGGCCCTAGGGAAAGGTATGATTGTATAACTGGAAGGTTTTCTAGAAGTTTGGGATAGATCAATATTTTTCAGAATATTGGACTAGTTTTTCTTTTTTTTAAATTTTAATTCCCAATATATTGTGGACTGATGCTGTGAATTACTAGAAAAAAGAGCCAGACATACAAAATATAAGCACAGACATTTTAATTAGATTCAAGACAAAATTATATTTCAATAATAACAAGCATAGCATAAGAAAAAAGAAAAAACTACAAAAACTGTATACATGTCCCTTGAAAGTGTGTGTATAGGCAGTTAATATAGAGATTTATTACATTCATAGCTTTGTTGACCTGCAGTTATAACTAAACAGTTTTAAGTGAAATGGTGATTCTCTGTACTATATATGTTTATATGAACGCTTTGAATATGTACTGCCTGTGTCAGTATTTAAAGTTTTTAATGCTACAAATGAGGTTGCTTTCTGTTTGTTAACATATCTAATCCAGGTTGGACTGATGGTAATGCTACTGAAAGGCACAATGTCTATCTAAAAATGTTTTAGGTTTTGTTTTAATAGCACTTTTGGCAGAGAAACCAGTCTTGCAGAGTGGACATTAACAGGAATGCAAGAAGAGATTTTTGAGGCAATTTCAACAAGTTCAGGATATTCATTTTAAACTTTTATCAAAAACAAAGTTATTATTTTCAAAATTAACCTTCCATCCTTTCTTCGTAACCAATTCCAACAATTTTGTAGTAAAGAGCTTGCCTTGAAGAAATAAACAATTTCTGGATTTTATACCCTTTTGAGTTACAGGTGACACACCTGAGAGTGTTGTATGTTGTAACGTGGTCCCGCTGCCCGTGACTGGAGTGCAGCTTGCGCTACATGTGTCCTAACTGCTTCAACAAGCCAAGTCCATGGACCATGAGCTTAATGTCAGAGCAATGTGCAAGTGCTAGAAAAGTTTCTAACTACTTACTCTTTATTTCTGTACTTACTTCACAGACTGGTAGCAAACCATTTGCCAGTGGGCACTGGTCTGTGGACCACTCTTTGAGTAGCACTGGTGTGGAAGATCCCTTTTACCCACTCTGTCTCTCCACATAGGATTTATTTTTTCCCCTCTTCTATGCCTGTCGAGAGAAAAAAATCCTTCCCAGTTAGAGCAGGCCTCTCAGAATCTTGTGGCTCCTTACTTTGTTCATTTGTTCTGCACAGTTAAAAGTTTAATTATATGATGTTTTGCATTGTCTGCTAATTATTTATGAGATTATTTTCTTAACAACAAGAACATAAGCTCTTTGAGGACAAGGATTTAGTGTTAGGCTGAATATGTATTATAGCAAATGCTTATTGAATACTCCTTATGTGGATTGCTATGAAAGGTGAAATCACCGCCACCACCATCACCACCATTGTGGTAGATTTATATTTAAAGACAATGACATTTACATACAAAATATAGAATATTATAAAATATATTATTGTATCTTCTATGTTATCCATTTCTAAAATACATATGAATTTTTTAGGCTTAAAGAATAAGGGACAAGAATAGTGGAATGGATTCTCCTATAATTTTTTGGCATCTTGGCCTGACATATTGTATTAATGGTATATTAAAAAGTAAAACCAGTTGAAGGATTAGGAAGCAAAATCTTTTGTTTATAGATAACTCACATAAAATATTAAAGGAAAGTTGCAGAACAGTGGGCCTCGAACTTGGTTTATTAGCCCCATATAGTCTTAAAAAACTGGAATGTTTCGCGTGAAAAGAGATCCAGATTTCTAGTTCATCTTTTAGAAGGCGTTTCTGTTTGGCCCCATGTGGCCCCAGTCTGCATGAACAGATGTCTTCATTCATTTTCCTCACCTGTTTGGCCCCTGTGGGCTTTGACGTTTGTGACCTCTGGCGCAGAGTAATGTGTTGAGACCTTTCCTGCTCCACCGAACGTGCAGTGAGCAGGTCTCAGTGAGGGACCCCATCCGAAAGAGAATCTGTCAGGTTGCCCTACCCGTGACATCATAACTCCCGTTACCAAGGGTGCCAAGTTCTGGACTTGCAGGGCCTGCTCTGAATGGCTGCTCCTTCTTCACCCCTCCCCTTGCCCTCTTCCACCCTTACTCCCCCTCTGGTCTCTCTAGAAACCTCCTTGTGGTATCGCTTGCTGCCGCCCTTCAGATCACCATTTTCTCATGCAATACTAACCTTGCAATACTGTGGTGTTGCCCTTATCTATCTTCTTTGTTCAGGAATATTATCTTCTAGCACTGTTGGGTCCTTCAGTCCCATCTATCATAATTTGTAACTATATATTCATTTATGTGCTTACTTATTTAATACCAGACTGTAAGCTCTATGTTGGCCCCTCTCTGATTTGTTCACCATGGAATTTGCAACCCCTACTATTGTGTCTGGCAGATAGTAGGCACTCACGTATTTTTTGGATGAAAGAAATGAAGGTATCAGTGAAGTAGGCTTAAGTCTATGTAGTGGAATTAATTTGTATCTCTGCAGCGTGCAATACAGCATTCAATCTTAATTTAAAGTCCGTTTCTACTTTAATGATTCCAGAAAATAAATGGAAATATTGATGTTTTGCAAAGCTTCTTTAATTATATTTTCCATGGTTGTGATTTCACTTTTAGGAGCTTAATATTTTATAATTCCAAAAATAATTTATTTACTGGACCTATATCATCATCAGTTGGATTACAAAGTCTAAGTTTTAGAGATTTTCAAGAGAGTAGGGGAGAAGTCTTCATAGTCATCACTACTAATTGCTCGTGGTTATAATTCTGAGGGGAAAAATAAGTCACCGTTAAATTAGTTTCATGCTGCTAATTAAAACCACAGTGCTGCACAATATTTAGAACTGCTTATCATAAGCTCTTCTGAGCTTTTGATCACACCATAAAAAAATAAAAAGCTAAGTTAAAAAGCAATATAATAATCCTCATATTTGTGGAAAATAACTATTAAAACCCTACTTTAAAAAAAAAACCAGTGTCTTTATTGTTGAGTGCTGGAGGTTTTTTTTTTTTAAATTATGAAATATAACATTTAAGGAAATCTTTTAAAAGAAAATCCCACAGTGCAGAGATAAAAGCATAAAGGGCTGGCATGCCTTCACAAGTGTGTGCTCACACTCAATGTGAGTAGGACTAAAGGGATGTCCCCACTAGATTTTCCTCCTTTTGTGTGGTTGATCTGGGGAAGAGCGATGGGGGAGGATACTGATATTGACTAAGCAATTCTTGCCAAGGGAGAAGTACCCTGGTATAATGATTATACTTTTTTTTTTCTTTCTTCCCCACATCATCTCAACTTTTTTTCCTTGGTCCTAGGACCAGGGCTGCAACTACAAGTGCAGAATTCCTGACGACCTGATGGGGCTGGGTCGTGCCTTCACCCTATCTGGCAAAACTGGGGCTAAGAGTGAATGCAGCTGTGTTGCCTGGTGGTGAAGATGGCTGTGCAATCTTAGCCCATCAGAATGGGAGTGCACTGAGCAGGGAGGTACTTGCTAGGCTAGTATTGCTGCCTGTAATCTAGACCCGCACAATGGCTGGTTCTAATGTCCCTTCCAAAGGGACATTGGAAAAGTTTAGATATTAATGGAGAGAAGCAGGACTAGTAGCTGAGGGTAAAGAAATGAATAATTGGGTTATGAATTAAGGGAAATAGAATATTACGTTAACACCTCAAAAGAGGCTCAGGGCAAGAGATTGTATTGTCTCTTAGATCAGTTAAAACAGGTGCCAGAAATGGGGAAGCTGTATGTTTGCTGAGACCATTCCTGCTTTTGAAACCGGATAAGATTGAAAGCAAGCCTGCAAACCTAAGTGGCCTCACCCTGGGAGATATTCATACCGTATGATAGAGTGGAGTAATTAATAGTGATTGAATGTGCCAGTGTATGTTGAGTTGTATGTGCCTTTGATGTAAGGGATCTGGGTTCGAAGATGGGAGTGGGAGGTGGGGTGATCTGTGACATTGTAAAAAATAGATTTGGTCTTTGTTCCTGTTTCTGGCATATAACTCCTAAAATCCTTGGAATTTCCAAAGTGATGTCTTTTTATATGGTAATGATTGACTCCTGGCTGGCAGCTCCTAGATAGCTTCACGAGGTGGGAGGGTCTTGAGCGGGCAGCTAGTCACCAGAAAGCCCAAGGCATGATTAGAGGGCTGGGACTGCAGCTCTACCCCTGACCTCCGGAGAGGGGAGAGGGGCTAGGAGCTAAAGGTTAATCTGATCACCAATGGCCAGTGATTTAATCAATCGTGCCTACATAATGAAGCCTCCCTAAACTGAAAAGGACTGGGTTTGGAGAGCTTTAGATAGGTGAACACATGGAGGCCTACAGGAAGGTGAACGAAACTTGTCCACGTGCCAGGAGGGTGGCACACCTGAACTCCACAGGGATAGAAGCCCCTTCCCTTCCAGACTTTTATTTGTATCCTTTAAAAATATCCTTGGTAATAAACTGGTAATATCCTTAAAAATATCCTTGGTAATAAAAAAAAATGAAAGAAAATCCCACAATCCTATTAAACCATTTTTATTTTCCTGCATTTGAACTGGAAGCTTATTTAAACATATAATGACTTATTTTTGTCCTGGGTTTGTGAGAAAGATTTTCTACAGAGTAATAATTGTGGTTATTTGAAAGCTTAAGATGAAAACATTCTTCAAAAGAAGTCCTGAAGGAAATAATGGCGTTCTCTTCAGGGATAGGGAAAATGGAGGAGGAATGAAAGAAAGGAAAGAGTCTGCTCATTCCCTGCTAAAATGCCTTGAGGGGATGAGGGGATGATGAGGAAAGAGACAGAGGAGGAAGGTTGGGGAGACCCAGTCTGGGGTGATTTGCATATCCCCACAGATATTAGTGGGAGGCTGCGAAGAAGGAATTAAATCTGCGAAAGAACCAAAATACTGTTCTTTCTTATTATAGCCCCACCTACTCATCCTACACACAGCCCTCCGCACACACTGATGCTTTTTATAATCCATGAACTTTGAAAGTCAAACATTTCCTGCCCATCAGCTGCAGCAAGAATCCAGTAGCTTTCTTTTGCCAGCTCTTAAATTGTGATCCTGAAAGTGTTCAGTGGTTTAGTTTTGTGATTTGTATTTTAGCTGCAGCACAGGGAAGGGTGGCAATATTTAGCTTGTTTGTCTTGAGCAGACCCAGAGATGGATGGATGCAGGCTTCTCTATTTGACACAGATGGTTTATTAACTGTTCTTTTCTCTCCTCTGCAGGCATGGAAAGGAGTAGAAAACAGGCTGGAAAAAGTAGGTCAAGAAAGTTAGCTGAAGAAAAGTAATGTAGTTATGTCTCCTTCCATTTTTCAGAAAGAAGTACTCTTTTTTTGGGGGGAGGGGGAAACTACAAAGCATTTACAGTACAATGTTTACAAGAAGTACTCTTTTAGAGAGAGTTGCAGAGGGATACAAATATCTGTGTGTTTAAAGTAGTTCAGCTTCCCTCCCCCAATACATAAATTGTATAAATGGCATAAGCAAACAGTATTTAAAACACACTAGCCTATTATGAAATTTCCAGGACAGTTTAAAACCCAGGTTTCCAGATCATACTGGGGTCAAAGGGAAATGTTAATGTCACAGGAGAAAATTAACTGAACAAACGCTTTGGTGGACTGCTCCTAGGCCATCTGACCGTGGGTTGGTGGTGGAAGGCATACATTAACTTTCCTTACTCATGTCAAAGTCAGTCCACTGGGGAAGAACACTCCTTGTAGAGTGAGCTGTTCTCTCTCCTAATCATGACTGTGAAGTTAGGCATAATGGTTAGGTAAGTTTTAGAATTGGTTATTTGAATTCAAAATGCATTTTTCCACAGAGGTAATGTTTTAGTTCAGCGTTAAGGATGTGGTGTGGTGTAATGAAAAGAGCCTTGAACTTGGAATGAGATTTGGAGTTAGATGTTCTATTTTCTCTAAATCAGGATTTCTCAACGTTCTCACCATCGACATTTTGGACAGGGTGATTATTTTTTCTGGGGAGCTCTCCTGTTTGTTTATTGTAGGATTTTTTAACAGCATCCCTGGCCTCTACCTACTGGATGCCAGTAGCAGCCACCCCAGTCATGACAATCCACAATATCCCCAGACATTGCCAGATGTCTCCTGGGAGACAAATGCATCCCTAGTTGAGAACCATGGCTCTAAATGTATGAGTTCTAAGACCTTGGTTGCAATTTAAAATACATCTACGCCTATTTTTCTATCTATAAGATGGGCACTACTTAACTTAAAAAAGATAATGAATGGTTTTAATTTGCTTTGTAGTCTATATGTGTCTCTGTTTATATGTATATATAATATACACATGCAAATTGATTTCCCAATGTTAAGCTATTCTTTTATTCCAATATTCCGCTTATTACTGGAGTAAAAATTCCAGAAGCTATTCCAATATTCCCCTTATTTCTGGGATAACATCTGCTTGGTAATGATATATTGTTCTTTAAAATATTTTCTGTAATAGATTTTCTAATATTATTTTTAACATTTTTTATACCTGGGGTCATAAGTGGGCTTGGCTTGTAGCAGTGTTTCTCAAAATATGATCCATGTGCCAGGAGCAAGTACTGGCAGAATGTGAACTACTCTTAGTATGCAGGTAAATATTGAAAAAAATTGTAATAGTTATGCAGTTACTTTAATTAATTTTGACGAAGGATACTGGTTTTCTATTTATGATAGTAATATAAATTTATCTTTTAAAGTAGGCAGTTGATTTAAATGAACATTAATTAAATAATATTTATATGTATTATATGTGAAATCTGAATGTGTCAGAAATTGTGAAGGTGGTACCCAAATGACTGAAGTTTGGGGACCATTGATCTATAAAGTAAGGGGTGTGCATGTGCTAGAAAAAGGGGTGGGAGTGGGAAGGAGAACCCCATGTACAACAGGTCTTCAAATAATGTCCTTTTGTTCAATGTCATTTCATGATAACATTGATGAGAAAAAAATCGATTCCCAGTTGATAAAATTGGTTTCCTTATACATTGTTTCACAGTTTCCAAGAACCTATCTATGCAGTTAAGTGACAACTGTATATCCTTGTCTGGTTTGTTTTCTAGATTCTGTGAGCCTCATAAACATTCAGAATCTTTCCATATAGGGCTTATCAGTTCTTCAGTCTTGATGGAATTCTCCTGTAAAGCTCATTTTTTTAAAGCTATTTTTTTAAGTGACTTTTCTAACTTCTCCCATAGTTATTAATCCATACAGTATTTTCACCTGTTGGGAGTCTTTTTTGACTTAGAATGCTTCTTTTAAAATGCACGTCAGATTATAGCATCTCTTTGCTCCCATCCTCACTGACCTTGCACAGGCTGAGCGCTGGCCAGTTCCCTTCCCCTTGACCCTCATGGCTCCACCCTTCCCCGGCCACAGTTTGGGAGACACACCCACTTTCACGTCTCTCCCCCTCAGCCATCTTCATCTGCATTTTCCTTCATAGCACATATCACCATGACATGTTATATATTTTTTTTATTTCTGTCCCCCAACCCTACCCCCTAAAGAAAACACCACAACTGGAGGGACTTCATCTGTTTTGTTGAGTGCCATAGCCCCAGCGCTTGGCATATAGAAAGTCCTCAGTAAATAGTCATTGAATGAATTCTTAATAATATGTATGTATTTTCCTAGAAATTTACCCACTTAGATTAGAGTTCCAAATATGTACTATTCTCTTATTACTGAATTAGCAGTTATGTCCCTTTTCTCATTTTAAATGTTGCTTATTTGTGTTTTTCCTCTTTTGAAAGATCAGACTAGACTGTGATTTGGTCTTTTCAAAGTATCTTCTTTTGGCTTATTAATCAAGTCTGGTTTCTTTGTTTTCTCTTTCATTAATGGCTATTTTTGTCTTAGTTCTTTCTGCTGTTTTGGTTCTTACATTATCCTTAAAGTTCTTTTTAAACTGTAAAATATGGTTATGAATATAATGTTTTATTATTGTTATTGTGGGCGAGTTCTTAAAAGCCTGTTTAAGGCACGATGTAACTGACGGAGCTGATGTCCCTGCCCGTGACTGATAGATGAGACTCTCTGGAGTGAGCCATTCATGCAGGCAGGGAATGACTGTAGTGGGACGAGAGCAACTTTTAGTTCTACAGATATAGGTAGAGCTCTGTTTGGTGTGTCAGAAATTTTCTAGCTTTGTGGTCTTGAGTAACTTGCTTAATCTCTCTTCACTCAGATTTTTTTTAGCCTAAAAATGCAGATAGTAATAATGGTTGGTAAAGTCTTGTGAAGAGTAAATGAGATAATCTGTGCAAAAAGCACAGATTTTTTTGTACATACCCTTAGGCCCAAGGGGTATCTAAGGAGCACTTATTTGCAGAGGTGTGCATGGAGCTTGGTGAGCTGGCTAAGGTGCCCATGAGTATGTAGAAGTGAGGCCCCTTGCAGTGTTGGACACAGCTGGGGGTGGAAAGAGAGGGGTACCTGGCACCTCCAGCACTCCTGCATTCTGGCTAGAATTCTCAAGTCAAACCTGGCTGTGCAGGCCAGTATGAAGGTCAAGGTAGAAGAATAGAATATATTCATTAGCTTAACTTATAGCCTTTAAATATGTGGATGTGGGCCTCCATTTGTATGCTTGACCTGAGCTTTGCAAATGTTAGGGGGGTGGGCCTGTGTGAGAATATTGTCCTGTTCTTGGCCTCCACTGTCTGTCGGTGTTGGAGGATCAAGGCTGGGTGAAGAGCACATAAGCTCCATCCCGCCGGACCATCGCTACTTTTGTTCACCATTGTTCCTTAGAACAATGCCTGGCACATAACTGTTGAATGAGAGAAGGAAGAGAGTCATGGGATCTGAGCAGTAGTAGTAGAAGGGAGGGATTTATCCAGAAGTAGAAGGGAGAGAAGGGAAATACCTTTACCAACACCACTGGGGTCTGATTATATGTAATATAGTCAGCTGTTCCAGGATGTGCTCTGGTTTCCATTTTCCTCTTGTATCATATGAAATTTGAATTTTTTATGTCATTTAGGGGCCCTCAGTTATGTGAATTTGATATTTTCTTGTTTGACTTTGTACCTTTAGCATATTTTCTCTCTGAGAGAAGGGGACTGGACAGTAATTTCCTAATTTGGGTTTTCACTTCAAATTTCCATTAGAGGATGATACACAGGTCAGTTACTTTGAAAACAAGCAAACAAACAAACAAAACAAGCGTATAAACAAAGAAAACTCCAGACTATCAAAGTTGGTTAAATGAAGACAAATTAGAAATACATTATATTAATGAAAAACCATTGTGATTGTTACTGATCATTGAGACTGAATGTTTACAGCAAAATGAGAATATTATATTTTCTGACAAGTGTTTCATAAAAGTACCAGCATTATTTTGAAAGCATTTAAAGAATAAAACTATGTCAACTAGATTCAAGGGAAGTCAAGAATGCTTAACTCTATGTAACTTGAGTATTTAAGTTTGTTTGTAATCTAAATCACTTGCAGGGCTCGGGGGACTGAGCTAGAAGAGAATGTGAATTGGGGTTCATCCTTTGTCTTGGTTCCTTCTTGAGAATGTACAGTAGCTGAAAGCTTAGTACAATGTTACATACTGCTCTTTCTCACTTTGGAAAATTATGCAACAAATTCTATTGAATGCTCAAGAGAAGTATAAACATTCATATTTTCAAACCAGAAGATATTATTCTCACCTTACATTTAATTACAAGTAAGCCGAAGTCATTTAATGTTTTGATCTAGATAGTACTTAGCAGGCTTAGCTATTGAGATTCTTTTACATTGTAAAAGAATTTTTTTAAAAACCTAAAGCAGGAGAAACTGTGCTCCCATAAATATAAATGAAAAACACATGGAGAACTTAGGCTGTTGGTTCTAATTTGAGAACTGGTAGTTTGTTCCTAAAAAAAATTTTTTTCTTGGTCAATTTCTGTAATTATGGCATCTCTTCCAACTGTCTCTTTAATACTATGCAACATTTAAAAGGAGAGTTTCACAGCAAGAAAACAGTTTTTTGAAATATTAGTTGCTTTTTGTAATTTACAGTTTAAAAAAAGTCATTCTGACATTTTAGGGTTTTCATAAGAGACAGATAAAATGTGCTTCCGCCATTACTACTTGATTACTTTTTATTACATGAAAATTTTGTTATTACTTCAATTTCTGAAAAGAACCACCTTCTAAACAAGGATTAAGTAGGTGTTTACATTATATTGTTACTTACACTCATTTTATCTTTCTTCTTTATACCTCTCTACCTATTACATCCCAAAGAGAAAAATATTTACTCTTGGAAATGATTAAACCTGGTGAATTAAGGCAGGAACATAAGGATGTCTTTGCTACTTGACCTCCATCTGTGGGCTTTGTGTCCTTCCAACCAAGCCTGTCTTGACCTTGGTTTCTGAAGAGTTGAATCCTGGATGGATGACTGACCTTGTTGACAGAGATGGGGTGCAGGACAAAAGAGAGAAGTGGTGGGGAATGTGGACAAGAAACGGCGATGTGGTGGGATTGTGGTTGTCCTTAAAATTCAGTATAGTCTAGGTGAATTGTTTTCAAATGCTATTCTGAGACAATGTTTTGATGGGTTTAGAAAAACACAATGGACTGACTTTTTATTAAAGCTTAGGTTATTCAACTTAAGGAATTAAACAGTAAAATGGTGTTAATTATGCTAGTTTTAAAAAATCATCTAGAAAATAAAGTCAGTTACTGCAGAATGTTTGGAATATTACTGTTGTGTGAAAACTAAAAGTCTACCATTCACTCTTTTAGTGGCAACAATTACTTTATTAGCATTTGGTCTTTTTTCTAGCATTGGGAATTGTCGCTGTGCAAATTATTTGAACCGCTCACATTCTTTAGTGTATATGTATGTTTGTAAGTATGAGGGAGACCGATGTAGCACTAATGCCTACCTTGTCTTCTAGTCATGGGATGAGGAGTTGAGCTTTGTTTAAATTGATATTCCAAGTGTTGGATCTTAATCAGAAACTTGAAGTTCTGGAGTTGTTTAGAGCTGCGGTCCCCAATGTCCCCAGGCCGCAGACTGGTGCCTGTTCTGCCTTGCTCTTCCCCTGTGCCACCTTCCGTGGAAAAATTGTCTTCCATGAAACTGGTCCCTGGTGCCAAAAAGGTTGGGGACCGCTGGTTTAGAGGGTTTTTACCTGTATTATCTCATTTGATTCTTACTACATGGAGTCATAGAGACAGCATCGTTCATTTGAGAATTTTAATTATGAACACAGGGTTTACATCATCTTTGATCTTTTCTTCTTCCCAGGGAGGAACATTTTTGGGGATGGGTGAGATTGGAAGAAAAGATGTGGTAGAACTTGAAGTAAAATGGAATCCAAGGCTCATTATTCCATCCGCTGTCATGCGCCTATAGAAAGGAGTAGAAATACAATACACAAGGGAAGTGTGTTGTAACAGGCCTCTCTGAAAGGTCGTGCAACATAATCCTTAACCCAGAATTATTCAGAGCAATGAAGTTAAAATAAATGAAACACTTGAGTAAAAGAACTTTCTGGAAGACCTTGAGTTTTTAAGGAGACGTTGGGGGTTTGGTAAACAATGTTTAGTGTATAATAAGTACTTTTGTGTTTTAATATGTTGAGTCTAAGAGTGAGAAGTAAGGCCTGGAATTTCATTGATTATGAAAATTTGCAGAGTGGAGGATGCTAAGTTTGTCTTTGAGAAGGTTAGCAGTAAGGATAAAATGTGTCTGAAGCTGTCTGTTAGGTTCTAAAAATAATCCCAGCATCATTTTCCAAGTTAAGCCCTGATCTAAATATTAATAGCTTATTTTGTTATGTATTCTCAAGTCTTTACAGGGTCTCCTTACTTTGAAACTGTTAGATGCAATGGGCATTATTTATATTTGTAATGTAAATTATTTACATTATCAAGATGTGTTTAAGTTTATCAAACTAGCATTGATTTAAAAAAATTAAAAATGTTTAATGCTGACAAAGGTCCGGTAAGTACTTTTCTGCAGCCAGAATGTATTTAAGGTTTTTCTTTTAAAAGCAGTTTATCAATACATCAAAAACATTTAAATACATGACCTTCTTATTTTCATTTATGGTTTCTATTCTAAGAAAAAGTAGTTAGAAACCCTTACAGATCTTTATTCACAAAGATGTTCACCATAACATTATTCATAAAATGGGAAAACACAAGATATTTGGGCTATTTCCAATTAGTGGAAGTGTTTAGAAAAATTATGGTGTATTCATGCTATAAGATATTAACATAGCTTTTAAAATGACACATGCTGAAAAATTTTAATTAAATGAAAAAGCATTTATGCTAGGCTAAGTGGAAAAATAAAACCCGTTTCTAAGATTTATACAACTTTCAGTTATTAAGAATGATACTAGTTCTTGAAGTCCAAGATGCTTTTACCTTTCCAGTTAGTTTGTACATCGTCATTGCCTTATAATTCATTCAGTTAAGCCAATAATCATTCATTTCCCATCTACTCTGCCAGATATTGAGCTGGGCCCTGAGATACAAAGATGGATAGCTTAAGAATTACAGTATTTGAATGCAAGCTTGATATTTACTCGTAAATGTTTACTAGTAAGCTATAGAGTTCCAGTCAAATGTCACAGCCTGAATTTCTTTCCTGGGTGAAAGAATTTGTTTGCTTTAGGAATCAAGGTGATACAAACCAAAGTTCAGCAGGAGAGAAGCCAGGAAATTCAAATTACTTTAGGAAATCTTAAGTGAATGATTTTCAGCATGTACATTTTTGGGGAACCTATACATCTTAGAATTGGGATTTGGGAGTAAAATTTGATATACTTTTTAATGTTGTATCTGCATTTCTCCCTCCTTTGGGCTCCTAAAAATCAAGTCTTATATTGGTCTGCACTATCAACTAGAAATGGGTCTGTCTCCCCTACTTAACTGAGAATTCCTTCAAGGCAGATACCAAGACTTACCTTTTACTCCCCTTCCCCCTAGCCTTTCAGAGTGTCTAGCAAATAGTAGGTACTCAATAAATGTTTGGAAAAATGAATTATTGATATAGTTAATGGCTGTGATATAGAATAGATGGGTGGAGAAAAACAGGTAAACATTTGAGTACCATGGCCTCCCTAGTGCCATCACTCTTCTAGATTCTAGTTCTAGAGTGAACTTTTAGGAAGAATATTTACTTCTTTTTTACAGGCCAGTGAAGTTATATAGTATTTCATACCTACTATCTCACAAGGATTTAACAAATTTGAGACTAATTATAAAGTAACATAAGCTCCTTGGAAAAAAAGTGCTATGTATATCTGAATTGGAAATTTGGTTATTTTTACTTCTAGTGGGAGTTCAATGGCAAATGAAGAGTGAGAAAGGGCTTTAGATTTGGATGAAAACATGCTGTAAAAAGAATATGAACTATATGTGTGATAATTATAAAAAGTGTTTGAGATTAGTCATCCTGATAGAATATAAACATATGAGAATTACTATATATGTATGTGTGCATAATAAATATATGTATTCTATATGTGGAAAAAATTTATCAGTGTTTCTTATATCAGCACTAGTATACTGTAGTTGTTATTAATAAAAAGAAAATATTATCAAAAACATCGATAAATATTCTCTCAGTCTTAATGTTTCAAATAATGCACTAATCTCTGAGGCCACCATGTCCCAAAAGCTTTATATTTTCTAAGTGATACAGTACACACACACACACACACACACACACACACACACACAAAGTTAAAGTTAACAAAATATGTACAAGCATGTGCATAGGAATTTCAGCCAGTTTCTTTTAAGCAGGGCTAGAATTAGTATTTTCAACCTCTCTGTATAGTTATTGAAAACTCGTGTGTGGTCAAACATGAGTGGGAAGCAGATCCTTTTATAATTATAGTTTTTTATATTATAAATTTAAAAATCTGATATTTGGAAAGATAAAGGCCATGCATGCATCTTCTTTTCCTGCTCTAAAATATTCAGCGGCATCTCTTAACTATAAAATAAAATCCAAAATCTTCTTTTTCTTTTTAACCTCTACAGTCTCTTTCTGCCCACTGCTCAGCATTGTGGACTGTACACTGTAGTCAAATTGACCCTCCCCAATTTTCCATCTTTATAATTCATGCTAAATATGCCAACTGCCATATGCCCTGTGCTAAGAATCTTAACGTGTATTATATTGTCTCATAAAGTCCTAATGGTGATGGAAAGACAGTTGCTATTTTTCAGAGTTGGGTTCCTTATTTTGTGCAAAGTCACACAGCTAGTGAGTGTCAGGCAGGCTCTCTGACCAGAATTATATTCTCCTGCCTTTCCCCACCACCGGGATGCCCTTTTGTCTCTGTCTCTGCATGCCTAAATCTCACCTATTCTTCAGGCCCAGATTATATGGAAGTTCTTCCCTAAGTCTTCTCTATTGGTAGTTTCTCTCTGACTATTTATTCTTTGTATTTTCTTAGAGACATCCGTTACCTTTCATGGTATTTTATATTTTATACCATGTTATATATCTCATCTTCCCCACCAGCTCACAAGCTTTCTGAGCATAAAGAACGATATACGTTGCATTCTACCAACCTTTATTGATCATCTGCAATGTGCCTGGTATCATGCTATGCCTTTCTATGCAATTATCTTATTTGACACTCCCAGCAGTGCTGGGTAGAAGAAGTAATCTGCATTTTACAGAGGAACAGAGTGGAAAGAACTACAAATTTGGAGTCAAAGGACTCTCAGATTACAAACCTTGGCTTTGCACCTGCTCTGTGATCTCCAACAATTACTTACTCTGTTCCATGGTGCACCCTTTGACCCTGGAGTATTCTGTGATAATCTGTAAATTTTGTACTAAGGAATGTTACTCTCAAACATAAATATTTGCTTTTCTCTATTTATCCTGCAACATTTTTGACTATGCTAGTTTTCCTAAGCGATTGTGAATTTCTATTTTAAGTATTAAATGGGTGGTATATACTATTTTAAAGTTAGGATTTTATTTTAGGCTTGAAATTTTAAATTTTCACCCAGATGCAGAAATACAAACCACTTATTTGAAAAAATCTTCATGAAATTGTTTCTCTTTTAGTTCTGTTAGTATTATATTCAATTTAAATGAAATCTTCAAAGAGCTAATCTGAAATTACAGTGCATTTATTCCTTGTAATTATTATAATTTAGTTTTAGAACATTTTCTAAATGTTCATGCCCAGTCCAGGGTGAATGGAGTATGCCAGGCCATTGGGCACCTCTGTCTCTTTTTTTTGGACAGTTGGGCATCTCCCATAGGGGCTGAGTGTGGAGAAGGTAGGGCTGCTGACATCGCTGCTTCTTTGCTGTGGTCATAGTGGAGAGTGGCGTGGACACTGCACATTATGGAAGAAAGAGCTCCCGTGTGGAATCAGAGAGCTTTGGCTTTGAAATTTGTCCTCCTCCTATGTAGACTTGTCGGTCCCTTGGCCACCCTGATCCTCAGTTACAACAATTCCCCTTGCTTACTGGCTCTTCCCTCTTTGTAGTCTTCTCTGCAGAGGAGCCTCAGACAGAATAACGGAGGTTAGAATATCATCTACTGAACAGAAGAAAGTAGGGAGCAGAGCATGCCTGTTCTTTTTACCTGTTGGTGTGGCATCCCCCCAGAGTGTCTCTTTGGGTTATTTCCTCAGTAACAAGACCTACTTCCCAAGGCTGGGGCCCAAGCGGATGGGCTGTCCTGGACTTAAAACGGTAGTGGCAAACTTGATATGTGAGGGGTAAAGCATTGGACACAGGCTTGTGTGCTGCTCCTACCCACTCAGAGCTGTTTTTCTTTGGAATTTTTTTAGTTTAATGGTTTGAAGGAAAGAATTTAGAGTTAGTATGTTAACCCTGTGGGACTTTCATTACAGCGTGGAACTGTGATGTGGGTTCTTTTGATCTTTCTTCTTGTCACTCATTAGTCCCTGTCGAATTTAGCTGTGTCCCTCTAACACAGCACTGAATTATAAGTGTCTTTTGGAATACATAGCTTTGAGGACCTAAGAGGAAAAGCAGTACTTTGTTATGGAAAATGATAGCTTTGTTATGATAGGGTGGTTATGTTTCTCTCTTTCAGTCCTTGAAAAACCTTCTCACAGTTTCTAGCACAGCATAAAAACAAAGCACCATTTTAAAAAGTATGTTCGATGTACCCTTCCATAAGCCTACTAATTTACGACCTGATGCTGTCTTCTGATTAACAAAGCAAAATGATGTCAGAGACTCACTGCCTTTGTAAATTTTGTGTTTCTGGAGATCATCTCCCTGTATAAGTGTATCCTAAAAAATGGATTTAAGATTATGGGAATAAAACTAACTCTATTTGCATTACTCTCAAATCTCTTAAATTTATTTTTGTCAATATACAGGTTTGGATAAAATGTAGTCTGTGTGGGTAATATTTTTACCCTATGCTTTTTAACTTACTTCTGTATGTTTGCATTTTTATGCATGGAATTTTTAAGTTAATGTTTATCGAATGTAAATATGTAGGCACTGAGTTTTGTGCTGTACTCCAATATCATCTCACTTAATTTCCACAATATCCTACATGAGGTTAGATGCTATTTTGATCGTAAAAGTCATGGTCATTGTGAAAAATAAGAAAATCCCTTAAAGTAAAAAAAAATTATTAGGAATTCAACTATTTAGGGCTTACATTTTAGAAAAATTAATTTTATTGCTTTCTCT
>CAUYRT010019596.1:0-13605 GCA_963574885.1 Lepilemur ruficaudatus
AGAGTAGGTTTTTGAATGTAACAAGATAAGTCAACTTGAGTGGTAATATATTTTGGGAAATCAGCTCACTATAAATTGTGACTGTAAACATTATACTGTAAATGCTTTGTAGTTTTCCCCCAATAAAAAAGAAAAAAAAAATTCTCTACTATCTGTCCTCAGTAAACTTTTTATGCCAGATTCCTCTATAAACCACGTGTCATTGAATGTCCTTGGGTCAGTTGCCATGTTCTGGTCAGCTGACCTGTACTCAAGCTGGTGGGGTCGGCTGGTATAAAAGATGACAGTTCATACACAAGGAATTGTATAGCTTTCCTAGGAGTCGATGCGGCAATTTTCCTCAAAAGGATCTGCAGGCAAGGCAGGCATCTAAAGTGCCCAGGAAAACAAGAATTTATAGAATATCTTGGCCAAAGCATCATGCTGAGAAATAAAGCAAATAAACAGAAATTTCATGTAAAAAAGTTTTTGCTTCAATCACTTGGAAACTGTTGGCAAACACATATTTTGGCACCTATTACCCAGAAAGTTGCTTTGGTTTTCTATTTCACTTTTAGGAAGCATTTTTTCCCCCTGCAAGGTGTTTTTCAATGATCTCTTTGCACATTTTTTTTTTGTCTAGCAACAGACTAATGATATAATGTGAAATGAGCGTCCCCACTTTACCCAGAGGACATTGAAGAATAGAGAAATTTAGATTTACCCCGAGGATATTGAGGAACAGAGAAACTTAGTTATCTTGCTTATCTGGAACATGAGTAAAGAGATATAATCAAATAATAAAGATCTCAGATTGCTGAGCCCATAGTAGTATATCCCTGACAGTCCCTGCTCTGCCAACAAATAAAAACTTTTCTTTAGCAAAGAAAAACAACAAATGAGACTGTTGGTTCCCCCTGATTCCAAGAGAACTGAAGTCTATGTTAAAGGAAATCACCTTATGCAAAGAATGACCCATCTCCAAACAATGGCCTGATTACAGTGGCCCAGATTCCCCACCATAATCAGAATTGTCAGGATCCATTCCAAAGGTTGATATCCACTTTAATCAGAGGTCTGAACTTAGATATGGTACAGTTTTCTGTCTCTTTATCCTTTTTAGCAATTAAGATAATCTGGATGTAGGGGCTGGCAGGGATAAATCCACCTGAGTCCCTCAAGTGATTGAGTTCATCAAGTAAATGCACAGAAAGCACTAAGCCAAAGGTTTTAAAGAAATCTCCTGTAGCTCCGCCAGGGCCAAGAACTTTCTCTTGGGGAAGGTTTTTAATTACTTCATCTATTTCTGCAAGTAAAGGGGAATCAAGTAATTCCCCAGTCTTCCACAAGTCACCTAGACAACTCGGAAAGAATGAGAATCGACTGTTTGTCTGTTCATGATATTGGGTTCTAATTTCTATATCACTCTTCTTCCTATTTCGGAAATAACTTCCTAAGGAGCCTTGGGCCTATATTTGTCTTTTTCTCCTTTGGGCACCCAGCTCCCATTATAGTTACGAGTTTATTGTCAGAGCGCAGCAGCCAGCATAGCAATCACAGGCTCTCGCCCTCCCACCGATGCAGGTACTGCCTCGCTGAGTGATGGATATCTTCACCTGACAGGTTATGAGTGAGCTCAGTGCTACTGGGGCAAAGGAAGAGTTTGCTTATGACATTTGGCAGAAGCAATCCTCGCAGTCTGGACTGTGCCCTTCTTTCCTAGGCAGGTTTTCTCAATCAACTTATTCCGTGGATATTTTTACTCAACAAGAGAACCAGAATCACAGAAATGAAACAGGAGAGCAGACAGGAAACATAATACCTATAAAGGAAACAAATAGCCATGATAAATACTCACCTATTTGGGGGAAATAGACCAGTATGAGTTAATCCAATGAATGAAACATAAATTAATAAATTTCACACCAATGGAAAGATTTTAAAGATTTTAAATTTGGCTAGTTTGGGTCACATCCAATATGTTTTATGACAATTTTGGAAACTAGACCAGATAATTTATTTCACCAAATCTACTTCTCATTCATCTGAAAACCCTGAAAGCCTCACATACTACACACTTTATTTTGCCAAGAAGGCATTCACTATGATAAGTTAGGAGGGGTTTCAAATAAAATAACTTCAGAGAAGTCTTTTCAAAAAAATCTTTAATTATATCACAACTAGATCTAAACCCAACCAATATGTAACTGCATAAGACACTGAGGTATATTTTTATAGATATTCCCCCTAAACAAACTAATAATAAAATTTATGGTCTCCTAATTTAAGAGAATCTTTTTTCCAAAATACAGTATTGTCATACATAACACAGCATTCGAGCATTTCATAACACTTCAATAGTTTTATTTATTGTTAAACTTTGTTATTTCTATTTTTTAAAAAACTTCATTGTTTCTTATAATTATCCAGACTTTTTTATTGACAGACTTTTAAGCTTAAATTTCCACCACTATTTAACTATTTTTATGATCATTATTAACAAAATTAATTGAACAGAATCCTATTTTTAAAGTAAAGTTTAATAAGCCTCTTCTGATGCTTAGATTGGGCCTTCAAAATTTGTTCTGTATTTTCCAAGTTGTTTAGACAGCAACTTGATCAATATGGTAATTTTCTGGAAACTCTCTTCTTATTATAGTTGATTATTTTTAATTAACTCAAATTTAGTTGCTAATCTGTTATAATCCTTAGTGATGCATGGCACACCCATCTCTTTTTCTAGTAAGCAAGCATTGATGATAGGATTTCTGGGCTCTGGTCTCCTCTTTAGACCCAGAAAAGCACTAATTATTTGTCCCCCTGAGTGCAGAAGGGGAAATTGAAAGACTTGTAGAGCACAACTTCATAAACTTGGAAGTTTGCCCTCCAGCAAAGACCTTGAAAATGAAGAGGTTGGAAAGTATTTTCCTGGCAGTGACAGTTTATAGTTCTGGTGACCAAGGATTCTAGATTTTTCCTGATACATCTTATTTCAAATATTCTCTCCTGTTCTATAAACATATGTCTTTAATTTGGGTTCAGAAAATAAGGTCATTACCATCCGACTTATCATCAGAATATATCCCTAAAGTGTAATTCTCCACAACCCCTGCCTCTGCACGCCTCATATAAGACAGAAGCATGTAACACCTGGTAGCTTGTAAGAAAGCCACAAAGTTGAAAGAAAGAGGAAATTCCAAATGTGGCTCTAAGTGGTCCTTGCCCATTATAGAACTGCCTTAGAACTAGCAAATCTAGCTGCTGCATAATAATAATAATTTACATTCATGGAGCAGTTACAGTTCATAAAGCACTATCCCCTTACCTGGGCCTCACATCTCTTTGAGGCAGATATTACACTTACAAAAGAGTCTGCAGTTATGTCAGGGGGCTTGACCCTGCTCTTCCTGCTCACTGCTCTTCCACCACCCTGGGTTCTTTCTGGGTGTTGCAGGTAGTGGTTATGCCCACCCACTGACCCTCTCCCGGGGCATGAAGATTGCATGGACAGCCTGGCCCAGTGTCTACATAACATTGCACTCAAAAAAACAATTCAAATCCACATTCAATCTTGTTTTGAGTTTGCTTCAAGGGAAAGGGAGGTAAGGGTTTTACCATGTTCTTCACATGGAAAAAAGCCTCTTACAATAGAATTTCGTCTTAGATGCTGTGCCCTTCCTCCCACCCCAGTTTAAAACTTAAAGCTCCTGCTAAAATCTCCTATTCTTTACCACCTCTCCATACCCCAAACTCTCCATGTTGTCTTTCCATTCTCTTTCTCTTTGCCCCTTCACTTCCTCCTCCTCTCCAGTCATTCCTTACCATCATGGAAGGTTTTTTTCCACCCACCCACCAGCTCCAGTGGACCCCTCTGGGATACCTGGAGCAGCCGATCTCTCCTCCAACCCCCACCTCACACTGCTTTCTAAGGAAAGAAGCCCCTGGAAACCCCTGGGAAGTATGCTCTTTTCACACTCTTGCAGCTTTTCTCTTTAGAAAATCTCGTTAGGAATCCCACCCCAGTGACAGTAGAACTTTGAAAGAGGGAACAAAGAGAGGAGGTTTAAATTTGGGGAGTGCTTATTTTGGACAGTGTGATATAGTCAGAGCACTGTAAGATCTAAATTAAAATGGGTCCAACTTAGCCACCCGCCAGTTGTGCGACCTTAGGCATGTTGTTTCTTTTCTATTCCGCCTGGTCTCAGCACACACAAGGACTGTTGTGAGAATTCAAGGAGATGGTTGCTATGTACCTGGTCTGCATATACTCAATAAAGTATGTTTTTGTGAAGGAAATTTTGCAGAAGAGGAAGCTGAGTTATTCAGAGATTCAATACTTGACCTAGGTCACAAAGCCGGTAAATAACAGGGGCCAAAAAGAGAAGTCAGTCTGTAACAAGTGACCAGGAAAAATGTGTTGACGCTATGTCCACTTGCGCAGTGGGTCTTCGAAATTCTAACGTGGAGATTAAATTCTGGCCAAATATCTACCCTTCTGCAACCTCATTGAGATGTTTTAAATTGGGTTTAGATCAGTGGCTCACATGTTTTATCATCAATATTACTTCTGTTCTCCCTTTTGCTGCATGACAACGAAGCGTGCACACTGACATACAGTAGAACAACTAGATTAAGTATTATTTTCTTGTCACAGTTGGACAATTTTAAAAATAATTAAAACAAGCTTTCATTTCAACTGAAAAGAAATCAATCATTTCATCTGAACTGATGGGGAATAGCGGGGCTCCTAGAATTTCCTTTATACCCAAAACAAGGTCAAGATATAAAATGTCTTTGTTTGACTTAACTGCCTTCAAATATATTTATTGGTACTCTGTATACTGTACCTCATAATATTTCTATTTGTGTGACTCAAACCTCAAAATGAATTGTATGTTCTTATCAGAATCCAATTGGCAATTATTTTATAAGGATTATTTGTTGCTACACTCATTGACATTTACATTTTCTGTAACCACAAAGCAAGACAACCTTGACCAAGAACAAGGTTTTCAGAAGCAATTTGAAATTCATTGACCTCTT
Source organism: Lepilemur ruficaudatus (assembly GCA_963574885.1). Lineage (NCBI taxonomy): Eukaryota > Metazoa > Chordata > Mammalia > Primates > Lepilemuridae > Lepilemur > Lepilemur ruficaudatus. The sequence continues at coordinate 5,023 of CAUYRT010019596.1, forward strand.
TTATTGAATGTGCTCCCACCAACACTTCAAGTTTTTGATCAAGAAAATGGAGTCAGCCTTAGGCAAACTTCAAAGCAGGTAATGCTTGGCCTCAGTATCTTCAACTGCCTCCCTCTGACAGAATCACACTAGTCTCAAGTTTCATTACTTTCAGATTTGATTGTAAACATACCTCTTGTATTTGCCTGGATGGAACTGGAGACCATTCTTCCAGGTGAAGTATCTCCTTACCTTTTGAACTCACTAGGTGATGGCATATTCTTCCTTTTCTAGTAGCAAGACTTTATCATTGTTTGGGAAGGTTCATCATAAGATCATACTCTTTCCCGGACTATTTGACTTTTAATAGAGGACAACAAAAAGGTCTATGTTTAATTCAAATAATAGGTGGTACTAAAAGAGACTAAGTGTTTTGAAAGCATTATGGTATAAAAATAACTTTTATATATGATATTATATTTTACCATACCTATGGGTATTCATAGGTATTCACATGTAGTTGATGTTATTATTCTTTTATCCTCTTTTTTCCAAACAAGGATACTGAGGTCCCAGAGATAAAATGAGGTGTTCATGTAGTGAAATAGGTCAAACACAGATCTTCTCACCTCAAAAACCACACTTTTCTCACTATCTACGGACCAGCATGCCCTCTCATGAACCCCATGCCATTCCAGACACTAATGGGTGAGGCACAGAGAAACTTGAGAACTAGATAATGAATGAACAAAATTGATTCAAAGGCAGTGGAAAATTGTATATTGATACCATCTGTGGTATATCCATCCAAGAGTAACTTCATTACACACAAAGCTGAAAGTAACAAGACTTGTCACCCATATGATTCTACCAGAGGGAGGTCAAAGGTAAAAGACAGCATGTACACTAGGAGCTTCTTTGGCTCCACAGGGAAGGTATTGGTTGAGCGGGTTCTAAGTCTATCTGGAAGAAATAAGAAGGTGACGTATTAAAGCAGTGCCTACTCTCAGGTAGCTTTATTTGACAGATAAGGAAGCTGCAATGCGATCGGAATACAAGCTGACTTATCAGACTATTGTGAAAAAGGAACTCAATTCCTCTCTTTTATTTCTCTTTATTCCCTAATATCCACTCTTTATGATAAAACAAATATTGTTAGAATTTTGAAATAGCATTTTATTACAAAATTAATACCAACTCAATATAGAAAGTTTTTCAAATACAAAGTATAGAAACCACCCTACATCTCTCTACCCAGAGATAATCACAGTGAACATATTGACGTATCTCCTTCCAGTAAGTTGTTGGTCTTAAAACACTATCATATTACGCATATTGCTTTACATGCAACTTTTCCCACATAGTATAGAGTACCTTTTCATTTATAGATATTTGTGCTAAATTGACTGAATACACAGCCTATATTTTTCATGCCTTCCTGTATTCATGCCATTTGGTTTCACCCTCACACACTGACCCCGAGCTTGGCCATGTGACTTGCACAGGCCAGTGGCACTGTAGGCAACTAGAAACAGGGATGTGGCCTGAAAAAGCACGTTTCCCTTTTCACCCCCTTCATGAGAACGTGCCTGGGCTAGCCTGCTGGAGGATGATAGGTACATGGCCAAGGCACCCTTTCACCTCAGCTGATAGCCAACAGCCCACCCTACATGGGAATGAGCCCAATCAAGACCAGAAGATAGCAGAGCTTAGACCGCGTCAACGGAATTTCTCAGCAGACCTACATATAGACTCTGAGAGATTGTTGTTGCTTCAAGCAAGTAGGTTTGGAGTTCCCTACTAGGAAGCAATAATTCACTGACATGACTTTCTGTAATAGACGACACACACAGGTATCTACACATAGACGCTACATTCAGTCTTGACCCCTAGTTATTCTATACATATCAACCACAGTGATATTCGTAAAATAGAAATAAAATCATGTTATTTGTTTAAAACACTTCAATGGCTTCTGGATTTTTGTGAAATAAAATCCAGTCAACTCAGCATACGCCCTGAAAATACAGCTACTGATACTAGTCCCACCTCACTTTTTGGCTCTTCTCCCTGGTGTCCCACAGTTCAGTCATGCTGGCCTTTTTTAAACAGCCGCTTCCCACTTCCCAGCCTTGGGCTTGGCTCTCTACCTGGAATGTCCTCTATACACTACTGAGCATCCTATAGCCTGATGCAAAATATTGTCTACTCAAAAGAACTTTAACAAAACTACCTAGGGTTCCCCAAACCTCCAGTTATTCTCATCCTCAGATACTTTATTATTTCTCTCTTATAATTGTCCCGGTAATAATTACTTTGTTTAATTTATTGCTTACTTATTTCTCGTCTATCTGCCCTTCTTGTTCATAGAGTCAGTGAGGTCAGGGCCATGTCGGTTTTGTTCGTCACAATATCCCCAATACCTATGTCAGTATCTGGAAACCTGTGGACTTGAAAAATTTGTTTAATGTATGAAAATTTATACCACAATGAAAACAATTCCCTATTTTGAACATATAGGCAGTTTTTATATGTGTATATTTATCAAAGCCTTTTTTTTTTTTGAGACAGAATCTCACTCTATTGCCCAGGCTAGAGTGCCTTGGCGTCAGCCTAGCTCACAGCAACCTTAAACTCCTGGGGTCAACTGATCTTCCTGCCTCAGCCTCCCAAGAAGCTGGGACTACAGGCATGTGCCACCATGCCCGGTTAATTTTTTCTATATATTTTTAGTTGCCCAATTAATTTCTTTCTATTTTTTAGTAGAGACAGGGTCTCACTCTTGCTCAGGCTGGTTTCAAACTCCTGACCTTGAGTGATCCGCCTGCCTCAGCCTCCCAGAGTGGTAGGATTATAGGTGTGAGCCACCGCACCTGGCCTATCAAAACGTTTTAAAAATCCTTAAGAAAATAAGATGAATCAGGCTTGAGGCCCTGACTGGAGGGGGGAGGGGGACAAGGGCAATGTACGTAACCTTTACATTTGTACCCCCATAATATGCTGCAATAAAAATAAAAAAGAAAAAAAAAAAGAAAATAAGATGAAAATCCAAAAGTAAATCAGAAATGAACACAAACAGGCAATTTCATTCATAAAATAAAAAATATAGGCCAGGCATGGTGGCTCACGCCTATAATCCCAGCCCTTTGGAAGGCTGAGGTAGGAGTTCAAGATCAGCCTGAGCAACATAGCAAGACCCCATATCTACAAAACATGGAAAAATTAGCTGGATGTGGTGGTGTACACCTGTAGTCCCAACTACTGGAGAGGCTGAGGAGGGTGGGTCATTTGAGGCCAGGAATTCAAGGAAACTGAGCTATGATTACCCCACTGCATTCCAGACTATGAATAGAGTGAAACTCCGTCTCTATAAGAATAAAATAAGATAAAATAGATTTAAAAAATTTTAAAAGAAATATGTACAACTAAAAACGTGTAAATAAATGTTCTACCTCATTAGAAATGCAAACTAAAATATTACATAAAGCATTATATACCCTTTAATTATACTTTTAAAAAATAGAAGCCAGAGTTACAGTTTAAGACACAAGCACATAAGCTTTCTGGATGCTTTATGGACATGTATATCAAACGTATTAAAACTATGCAAATTTTGACCTTGCAATTCCACTCTAGGAAGTTATCCTGAAGAAATAGTACTGACAGTTTACCACCATTGCAAACACTTATCCACATGCCCGTGGAGTGACACCCAGGAGTCTGCCAGGCCCCTGCACTGGGTGCACTGAACAGCCCAACAGATGATGCATAAGGGACAAGGTGGCAGACCTTTTCTTATGTACGTCTTTATTTATTGAGAATCCTTTTTTTTTTTTTTTTTGGTCATGTCACAGATTTGGCAATGCATTCTTACCTCTGTTAAGCTTCCTCTTTGTATTTTGTAGGGAAAAAAAAGTTCCATTGCCCTATTAATGATTACTCACTTCTCTTAGTCTCCTAAAGAACAAGTCACTTGGATAATATCATAAATGGGGATTTAAAAGTGATATTATGAAGCCAGGCATGGTGACACACACCTGTAGTTTCAGCTACAAGGGAGGCTAAGGCAGGAGGATCACTTGAGGCCAGGAGTTTGAGGCTGTGGTGAGCTGTGATTACACCTGTGAATAGCCACAGTACTCCAACTTGGGCAACATAGCAAGACACTGCCCTAAAGAAAAAAATGACATTATATAGGAAATTGCTTTGTAAATTCTACCTGATGGTTTTATTAAAGTTTTTGTGGTTAATCCTTCACCCAGGGCTCTAATGTTTCCTTTTCACCTTAATTAAGGACTCTTCTTGTACTTCTTACACTTGTTATATCCTGGGATTCTGTTCTTGGCCTTCATTTGTTTTAACATTATAAATAATTCTTAAGATGATTTTATCTATTGTAATATCTTCAAATATCACTTATTATTATTGATGGCTCCTGATTTTGGTCACCATCTGTCTATGTTCTCATTCTCTTCTTTCTTCTAGGTATAGATATGGTGAGATTGATCTTCCTGACTCCTTTAAAGTTGCACCTGGCTTGTGACTTGCTTTGACCAATAGAACTTTAGCCAGAAGAGACATGTCTGACATCCAGGCAGAAGTCTCCCAAAGACAGTGTGCAATTTTACAAAGTTCATTCCCCTGAAATACCAGCAACCCTCCAGTAGGTAAAGCCTCCTTCATTTGATTTCTTGGAATGAGAAATACAGGGATTTGTAACATGAACAGGAAGTAAAACTTGTTTAAAGATGCAAAGATTTTAGGAATGTTTGTTACTAAAGCATAACCTAGACTGGCTGACACTGCCACATTTCTAATTTTGTTTTAGCCTAGACATCTGCACTTTGATGCACAAGAGACAAAGTAGAATATAATTTTACCCACAAATCTCACCATCCCCTGGTGTTCTCCACATTTGTAAATGACACTGCTGTTCAATTATTTGTCCTAGGATTCATGTTAGCTTTTCTCCATCATACCCACATCTAATCAATCATAGAAACTATTTATTCTAACTCCTAAATACCTCCCTTTGACCTCCACATTCCATTTTAACTGATGCTGCCTTGGTTCGTGCCACAGTTATTACAAATCCACCCCAGTTAGCTTCCAGTTCTCCAGTTTGCCACATTTCCAGTCTGTCCTTCACATGACAACACCACCATTAAGCTTCCTAAAACATAAAGCTGGTCATATCACTTCCCTACCTCAAATGATTCAATTTTTTTTTCATTCCAGAGCAAGTCCAAAGATGTAGATGGTATGCAAAGTTCTTCAAGCTATTGTCTCCAGCTACCTTCCAAGCCTTATTTCTCTCTTACACACAGACTCTATGCTCTAACAGGACTGAACTCCTCATATGAATATGCCCTACTATCCCCTAGTTTGATGCTCTTTTCTGTGTTTTTTCTCTACCTGCAATGATCTCCCCAACCCTGCTGCCCATTATATTCTTTACCTACTCCAGCTTGGAGTCAGCCTTCAAGACTAGATTCAACCACTGCCTCCTCTATGAAACCTGTTTGGGCTGCACCTCCCTGACCTGTAACAAGTTAGGCAACTTTTTTAGCCTATTCCCAAAAAGTCCCTCAACAGGTATTTTTATGTGCCTCCATGATATTAAAAAAAAAATGGAAGGAGAATTCACTTGCTGACAAACACAACTTGAATATACTACAGTTATTCACTTGTGTATCTGTCTACTCAACTAGACTGTAAGCCAGCCCATCAATGGCAAAGGCCATTTCTGATTAATCTTTGTATTCCACAAAGTAACCACTCAGTAGGAATGGTTAAGATATAATATTTTAAAATTCAGATCAAAAGTATTGAATAGTAAAACCAATAATATGAAAACAGAAGAGATCAAAAGAATTATAAGGAGCATAATTCTTTAATGTACTTATTGACTATTTCATTTCTCTTCCTGGTCTCCATTCTCAACCATCTCTATGTGAACTCCCTGGCACAGGAGTATTCAGAACATAATCATACAGTTTTAGCTGATGCTTAGAGGGTAAGTTGATTTCTCTTGAAAAGTTAGCTAGGAGTGGAAAGGAAATCTACTAATGCATGTTTTAATAGAAAAATGTTGTCTGTGTCTTTGTAGGCTCTAAATATTTTTTAACCATTGTTCATCTTAGAAATCCCAAAACAAAGTTGAAAACTAAGACTATAAGTTGCAACTAATGGAACAGTGTTTAAGACTAGAATGGAATTCATCTGGAGTAGTTAACCTCCCATATATCACAATTTACCAGTGTAGTATTCTCTGGGTAGGAATAATTAATTGTGCACTATTTAATTTAACATCCAAGCCAAATGAATATCAAAATAAAACAAAACAACTCTAAATAGTATAGTTGCTAAGAATCTCTCCATATCACCACCGATGTCAGGATGACATCCTTCCAGTAAAACATGAATGAAAAAGGAGTTATAGATGCTGGCAGTGAGCTCCAGGTAGATTAGCCTCTATCTTTTGGAAAGTGAATTACATGAAGCTAAAGTCATCCAACTTCTGCTACCTGTCAGTCAGACAAGAGCAGGATTGCTAGGAGTTGCACGAGGTAAATATTTAACTGGAAAATGCTACCACAAATTCTCATTAGGACAAATAACAAGATGATACGTATGTTGAATTGACAAATGACATTCTGTAACTTCAAGATTTAAAAAAACTACTGCTACTAGATTCCATGGGGTCCCAGACTTCTCACTTCTACCCCTCAGCTGCCAGTGTTCTAAAGAGGTAATCAGAAGCCATTCCTGCCACTAAATTTCTTGAGACTGATGCAATAAAACTCCTTTCAGAACACTGTCACCAAGGTGATCCAAAAATTTAATTCAGTGTATCTTAAAATGCTTTGTGATTTAAAGCATCTCAAAACTTTCCTTCCCTCCAGTAAGAGTGATAAGAAAGGAAATGTATTTGCATCACCAATTATCTGACTTCAGGCATTTTCACTTCTTAATATTTATTTTTTGTAAAAGATGGCAGTAAAAATGAAGTCAAATATCCATTTCAAAAGAACGGTTTTGTAGCACATTATTTGTGATTGAGACTAACCACTCTTAATAAATCATGTTGTTTACTTTCAGTAGCAATTAACCACAGAGAAATGCTGGCCAAAAAAACAAACAAGCAAACAAAACAAAACAAACAAACAAACAAACATCTCTGTGTGTGTGTACATTAATATATACACATGCACATACTTTTTAAGTATTTTCGGGTTATATCCTGCTGGGGTCTATTCAAGAAAAGTAAATCCCAAAATAGGCTTTTAGAATCTTAGGTCAGGCCATTGGAAGGAAGCACAAAAGGTACTGGCCACATGGCCCATCCGAGAAGGATTGTTCCCTAGAAAACACACAGAGAACATTCACTTGTTTAGCAAAGTCACATTCTATTAGATTTTAAATTATGAAATTATTTTTCAACATATTTAAGAAATACAAGTATTACCTTAAAATGATCTTGAATCCCTAGAAGTATTTTATTTGTCAACCTCTTAATGTCATCCATGTGTCTGAGTTCAGGATTGTTTACCTTCTACAATAGAAACTGGTGGAAGTGTGTGTTGCTGAAGGAAGGCAGTTCTACTTTTTCAAATGTTTCTCCTGTAATTTTATGATTCTGGTGCAGCCTCTTTGCCAGCCTGACTCTCTTACTCATGATTCCGGTCCGTGGTTGTAGTTGAGTTTTTCCACAGACTGCTGGTGAACAATGAGCTAACAGTGAACTTCTACTTTGGAGATAAGGGGATGAAACATTGCCTTGAGAATTCTAATAGCCATAGGGAGATACAGCAGTAATCTGCATTTTGGGAAGACTGCTAAATTCTATCACATAATAAAATCCCACTCCAAGTATCAAATCACAGAGAGGGTAGACAATTCTACTATCATGTAAACCATAAAGCTCACTACCTATTAAAAAGAGTGAGGCATTTGATTTGGAGCTATGCAGACGTGTGTATACCTAAATTATATGGATAAAAACATCCACTTGCCATTTTGTTTTACCTATCTAAATAACTTTGAAACATTTATAGAAAAAATTTAAAACATTTATATTGTTGAAAATTGTCAAGTACAATTCTAACTGATATTTTTAGCTATTTTTCTAAACAGTTTTGCAATGTTTATTGGTCTTATCAAGTAGGTTTATCAATAAAAGTAACAAAAATGATCAGTGTAGGAAAAGATTCAGAATAAGTTTCCTGTGTGTCTCCATATCTTGCAAATGAGGCACTCACTTCTCTTTGTTACTTTGCTGCCAAATTATTTCCGCCGGGCGCAGTGGCTAGCGCCTGTAATCCTAGCACTCTGGGAGGCCGAGGCGGGTGGATTGCTCAAGGTCAGGAGTTCGAAACCAGCCTGAGCAAGAGCGAGACTCCGTCTCTACTAAAAATAGAAAGAAATTAATTGGACAACTAAAAATATACAGAAAAAATTAGCCGGGCATGGTGGCGCATACTTGTAGTCCCAGCTACTCGGGAGGCTGAGGCAGAAGGATTGCTTGAGCCCAGGAGTTTGAGGTTGCTGTGAGCTAGGCTGACGCCACGGCACTCACTCTAGCCTGGGCAAGAGAGTGAGACT
>CAUYRT010019597.1:0-20290 GCA_963574885.1 Lepilemur ruficaudatus
GTTGTCCAATTAATTTCTTTCTATTTATAGTAGAGACGGGGTCTCGCTCTTGCTCAGGCTGGTTTCGAACTCCTGACCTTGAGCTATCCACCCACCTCGGCCTCCCAGAGTGCTAGGATTACAGGCGTGAGCCACCGCGCCCGGCCCCAGATGAATTTTTTACAGGAACCAAACAGGACTTCCAAAAATTAAATATAGCATATCAAAATTATAATCAGAAATTAAGAAAGGTTATTGCACACTGGCACAAAATTAGCGAACTAGAAAATATCTGTAAAAATTACTCAGAATGGACACAGAGAAAAAGAGATGAAAAATGCTGAAGAAGATAAAAGACCTGGAAGAAAGAACAAAAAGTGTTAACTTATATCTAATTGGAATTACAAATGGAGGAAAAAAATGGGAAAGAAACATCTAAAAAGAGTGTCAGAGATTCCCTAAAATTAAAGGTAACAATCCTCAGATTCAGAATGCCCAACAAATTCCCAGAAGGAGTAAATAAAAAGGAATTCACAGTAAGATCCATCTAAATGAAACTGTTAACACCCAAGACAAACTCTTGTAAACAGCCAGTAGAAAAAAAATTGCCTACAGAAAGTAAGTGACAAGTACTCAAGAATGAGGGAGAATTAAAGATATTTTGAGATTAAAAAAAAAAAAACAACCCTGCTCTTTTACCAAGGACCTGCCAACACTGCTCGAGTTTGCACCAAAAACAGTGAAGGCGGCGGCCTGGCCCAGGTCATCACTGAGAAGTACTACACGTGCCTGAGCAATGACTTCCCCATGAACAAGTGTGCATGCAAAGAGACTGCCATTATTTCCAGCAAGAAGCTCCACAACAAGATAGCAGGCTATGTCACATATCTGATGAAGTGAATTCAGAGAGGCCCGTTGAGAAGTATCTCCATCAAACCGCAGGAGAAGGAGGATGAGAGAGAAAAAACAGGTAACTATATCCCTGAGGTCTCAGCCCTGGATGAGGAGATCATTGAAGTATTAATAGATCCCCAGACTAAGGAAATGCTGAAGCTTTTGGACTCTGGCAGTCTGTCCAACCTGCAGGTTACTCGGCCTACAGTTGGAATAAATTTCAAAACGCCATGTGGAATCTTTCTGCTATACTGCAATATTTCAATAAACCTGAAGCAGCAAAAACAAACAAACAAAAAAAACCCAAAAAAACAAACAAAAAACCAAAAAAAAAACAAAAACAAAAAACTATTATTAGACCCACACTATAGGAAATTCTGAAAGATTTTAGGAAGAATGAAAATGATCTCAGAATGAATTAATGTTGAGCAAAAAGAGTGGTAAATATGAAGGTAAATTTAAATAATCATTGAATACACAAAACAATTAGCCGTGTCCAATGATGGTTGTGGGGTTAAAAATTTAATACTGTACAACAGCGCAAAAATTAACATGGAATTGATCAAGATTAAAACATTTTAAGTCCTTCTATTATTTAGGGATGTAAAGTTAATGATTAACTTTAGACTAAGTGAAATATTCATGTTAAATTTCTAGAGGAACCAATACAGGATAGAAATAGAATGTTTAATTTTTCCTCTTATAAAGGGAATGAGGTGGGAAAAATCTCAATCAAGAAAATGTAGGCTGGGCGCAGTGGCTCACACCTGTAATCCTAGCACTCTGGGAGGCCGAGGCGGGAGGATTGCTCAAGGTCAGGAGTTCGAAACCAGCCTGAGCAAGAGCAAGACCCTGTCTCGACTAAAAATAGAAAGAAATTAATTGGACAACTAAAAAGATATAGAAAAAAGAATAAGCCAGGCATGGTGGCACATGCCTGCAGTCCCAGCTACTCGGGAGGCTGAGGCAAGAGGATCACCTGAGCCCAGGAGTTTGAGGTTGCTGTGAGCTAGGCTGATGCCATGGCACTTGAAGGAAAGACAAAAGAGAGAAGGGCGGGGGGGGGGGAGAGTGGGGAGGGAGAAGGAGAGAAAGAGAGAAAGAAAATAGCCGGAGAACTAAAAAATAGAAAAAATTAGCTGGGCATGGTGGCACATGCCTATAGTCCCAGCTACCCTGGGAGGCGGAGGCAAGATCGCTTGAGCCCAGGAGTTTGAGATTGCTGTGAGCTAGGCTGACGCTAGGGCACTCGAGCCCAGGAAACAGAGACTCCGTCTCAAAAAAAAAAAAAAAGAAAAGAAAAGAAAAGAATATGTAGAACGCTTCTGTCACTCACCTTATTAGATGTGCTTTTTGTTCCCTGGAAAACATACTGTGCGCAAGCACACATTTGTTTCAATTTTGGATAAAATGGCAAAGTAACTTATGTAAAATATTTTTTTCTTTCTTTTTCATGACACACAAAACACAATCCGACCTTTCCATTAGTCCAATTTAATGCTCAACACTGTTGGACTTTCTTTGGTCATATTGTGGCATTTTATATGTCTACAAAATTACTGACAGACTTAATGTTCAATTAGGTCTAAAATCAGGTTTAATATTTTATAATGTTGAAAAAGGATACAAAATCCAACTTCCTCAGAGAATCACCTTTAAGATAAACCAACCTTATTCCTTATACTTGGATTTTGTAAGCCATGTTCCCATTACCTTTACAATGCTCATTAAAACAATAACCATATTACCACAGAATTTTAAAAGAAATTTAAATTCGGGTTCATTTCTTCTTAAAAACTAGAATAAAATAGCTTATCCTACAATTTCTACCAATTCACTAGACTGGTACAGCACAGGGGAGGGAGGTGTCATATGGTGTTATATGTCATATGAAAACTGTTAATTTTCTTGTGATCGTTAACTCTCAACATAACAAGAAAAACAGCCATTAACATTTACCATATGGGTCCACTGGACCTTTTAAATTTTTTGGATTTTTGTAGTCATTTAATAATTAACTTACATAAGAATACAGGGCAATAAAAAGAACTATTAGAAACATTTAAATAAGATTGAAGTATAGTAAACCCAGTTTTTTATTCCCCTGATTTCTAAGGTACTTGGACCATATTCTCTGAACACAACTGCTCATCAACTTTTCATGCAGAAACTTGGAACATGGCCATCGCACAAATGATGATTCCAGATTTGAAATATATCTCTAATGGCTTCTAGCTCATCATTACCTCTGGTCCTTCGTCCTGCATCTGTAGGGTCAAATGCAATGCTTAAAAAAATTTTTGAAATGTTTGATGGCTCATATTTTGTTGAAGATGGCTATCTTTTTGCTTCATAATTGCAAAACATTTCAATTTTGGATTTAGAATAATTAATCCAGTAACTCTTCATTTCTACACCATTTCTTTCCAATTGCACCTCTGTATACAATATCTGCCTTCAGTATTTGTCCACTAATAAACTATCATCAAGTAAATTTTGGTGCACGAACATCACAAAATATGAAAGAATTCTGCCACTTATCCTTTTAGCAAAATGGGATGCTGTTGTTCTTATCCCAGAACATTACATAATGAAGTACTTTCTAGTGAATGACTAACTGGATGAGGCTGTTATATTTCCTTTTTAATCCTTAGAAGTATACTGTTTACTTATTGATTCTTGAGTTCAAAAAATTCACCTAGGACATTGTCATCTGAAGATTCTTAGTCTGAGATTTTGCTCATACAATCAGTTCCCCATTAGTCTAGAGTGGTGCTGTTTTTTGCATTCATCTTTGGATTTAACTAGTAATTGTGAAACGTCTTCCTGTGTCCACTTTCTTCTCTTTGCCAGTATGGACAGAGAATGAATAATTCTGAATTCTCAACTATGTTGACGTGAAAACTAAAAGCCAACTATAAAGTTAGCATCTCTTTTATATCTTCTTCAAAGAAGATGCAATACTTGGGCACAATGCAATATCATTCAGTTATTTCACTATTGTTCTTCCCTTCTAGGCGATCCCAACATTCTTCCATTTTCCAATTACATTACTCTTTTCGGGCGAAGTTGGGAATAAGTGATAAGATGAAATAATTTCTAGGATAATAAAATAGCAAAATGTTTAAGATACCAAAATGTAAAATCTTGCAAGATAAATTTTATTCCATTTTGCAAAGTAAAGAAAATGTTTTCTTTGTTTTTTGGAAAGAAAAGAAAATAAGTCTGAGAAATATGAATAGTCTAAGGTAAGTCTAAGAAACAGAATAAGCCTAAGAAAAAGAAAATAAGCCAATTTTATTATTCTAAGAAAATAAGTCATGAAATGTGAATCTTTCTATTTGTAAATAGTTAGAACTGCTCAAAAAAGAAACTCACCAACTATGGGTACAATACTGTAAGTGACTTACAACACAGCACTCCCAGTTTGGACAACTCAGCAAGACCTCATCTCTACAGAAAATGAGAAAAATTAGCCAAGCACGGTAGCTTGTGCCTGTAGTCTTGGCTTCTTGGGAGGCTGAGGCAGGAGGATCGCTTCAGCCCAAGAGCTTGAGGTTGCAGTGAGCTATGATGATGTCATTACACTCTAGCCCATGCAACAAAGACCCTGTCTCAAAACAAAACCAAAAAACCACCCACAGTGCTCTCTAGAATTTTCTATATTCAAGAAAAACAACAAGGCCTCACTCTGGGAGGCTGAGGCAGGAGGAGAATTGGTTGAGGCCGGGAGTTTCAAGATCAGCCTTGAAACTGGGCAGCACAGCGAGACCATCTCTATAAAAAACAAAAAAATTAGCAGAGCATGGTGGCACACACCTATAGTCCCAGCCACTCTGGAGGCTGAGGCAGGCAGAATTGCTTGAGTCCAGGACTTTGAGGTTGCAGTGAGCCACTATGACACCGATGCATTCTAGACCGTGCAACAGAGTTACACCCTATCTCAAAACAAAAAAAACGCAAAAGCAAAACAAATCCTTCATTGTTTCTCAAACAGTATTAACATTTCTTCAGAGAAAGATAGGAATATTCAGACTAAGTCAGATAGAAATAAAAAACCAGCCTTCTGTCCAGTTTTCACCATCAAGTTTTTTACAAACTTACTATGAGTATTTTCAGAATGTTTCAGTTTCAGCTTCAACTTCAGAAATGTGGATAAAGGATTACAGACCTCTAAATATAAAGCTAGGATAACCTGATGTTCTGTCCATAACTTAAGCAGGAGAGTGTTATTAAATTTACATTTTATAAAGACTATTATGCTTATAGTAAAAAAAGAATTGAGGATGGGCAGGATTGGGGGAGTGAACAGAGGCTACAAAGCCACCTGCATAAATCATAGCATTCTTTGCTCTCCTCCACATGGTTAATGTTTAAAAGGCTTTCTTATTGTTTTTCCTATCAAAAAGTATCATATTTCTTCAAATCTATTTTCAAGGATATTCTTTGCCCATTTAATGCTGACTACCATACTTAATTCATTTTATACTATAGCTTTTTCCAGAAATAAAATATTAATTCAAAAATTTCCTTTCATTTGATTTCTTTTCAAACACATTGCTTCCCCAATCCTTTAAGCCCATGTGACCTCTAGGACCCTTAAATATTAATATGTATGTGAACACAAGACTACAAACATATTTTAAGTAAAATTTTATGCTAATCTTTCTATAGCTCCAAATGATCAGATTCTAGTTTTCCTATAATGGCTACTCACTAAAATTACACCAATAATTTGACAGTTATGTTAAATCCCTAATCCAGCCTCTCTAAAGCTATCTCGTCATCATCTTTTGGTTTTAAGTCACTACATTCTCCTGCCTCTCTGTCCGCTCTTTCTTTCTCTGGCACTATCTTAAGCACAGATGTTCCCCTAGTTTGTAACCAGGCTCTACACTTTCTGTATTTATAATTCATTCAAAACATGTCTACTAAATGCTTGATACATGCCAAGCACTGTACTTTCTCTGGTTTCATCCATATTCACAGTTATAACGGTAGATCACCACCATATGGTTAACATTCACATTTATACTACAAATTTATCCATTTTTTGAGCTCTATTTCCAAATGCCTACTGAATAATAACATTGATAAGGATATAGAATATATGCCAGAGACTGTTCTGAGTACTTTACAAATAATATTGACTCCTCAAAATAATACAATGGAGAATGTAGGGGCCTCACGGGATGCTGATAATGTTCTGGTTTTTCATTTTTTCAAAATTTGAGTGCAGGTTACACAAGTGTGCTCAGTTTGATATTTCATCAAGCTATCCTTGTATATGTGCAGTTTTCTTTTTATACACATTATACTTCAATAAAAAATGTTTTTAACACATTGCCACACTAGAAAAAAATTTTTCTCCTTGGGGCCATGGTGTTTTATTACAAAAATAGAATAAAAACTTCAAAAACAAAATGATCCTAATTTAATGAAAAATTTGTTATTGACTTCTATTCACTTAACCCACATTTTTAAAACTAAATTGTCAATATTAACTATAGCAATAAGAACATCAATAAGTAAGATTTTCACGAACCAACTGCAGGGTTGTGCTCAAGTTTTGCTTCATGAGGCCCCGGGCTCAAAACTTTACTCAAATGGCAGTTAATGTGTTAAAACTTCAATCTTACGAGGTGAAGATAATATTATCTCCAATTTATTTATGGAAATAGAAACTACATTACCAAGAGATTGTTTGCCCAAGGTCACATGGCAGGTAGTAGAAAGAATCGGATTCAGCTCAGGTAGTTTGACTTCAGAGCACAGCCAGGTCAATCATATCATGGAATTCACACATTCCTGTCTAACTCAAAGCATTTCCTCTGACGAAAATGAGTTTCCTTTGATTTTCAGAATGCAAGACCATGAAGTTTACCTCAAACTCCACAGTCACAATCCTCTACTTTCCCACTTAAATATTTTGTTAAAACTAGTTAATACTCAGTTATGACTGTTATCATGGTATAGGTATTTGTAGGCGTATCTGTCCCCACCCTCATATCCCCAAAGTGCAAACTCCTTGAAGCAAGGAATATGCATATTGTGGACGCTCATCAAAATAGTAAATAAACGAATTAACTCTCTACAAATGTACTTTAATATGCAGAGTATACAAGACTAATATTAAAACAAAAAGTTCAATGTTTATTTCATTTATTTGATCTCTGTAAGTATGAATTAAAAGCTGTACTGCACATGGCTTTCAAGAAATGCTAAGAAATGCCATACTCAGAACAATGACTCTAGTCCTATATCCTGACAAAGTCGCATCAATGACAGTTTATGGACAAGTACAGTAGGTGTACTCCTCAGCTTTAATCAGCAGATTAAAGATGCATCTACGTAATTCTAATATACTTTGCCAATTACTACATTTATAAGCCCAAAGACTATGTTCTGATTAACCTGATGGCATACTTCTGATTTACCTCCCCCCACCAAATATCTCTACTTAACAACTATACATTCTAATCCAACG
Source organism: Lepilemur ruficaudatus (assembly GCA_963574885.1). Classification (NCBI taxonomy): domain Eukaryota; kingdom Metazoa; phylum Chordata; class Mammalia; order Primates; family Lepilemuridae; genus Lepilemur; species Lepilemur ruficaudatus. The sequence continues at coordinate 7,361 of CAUYRT010019597.1, forward strand.
GACCATATAAGTATAGGTCTACCTCTGGGATCTCTATTTTAATATAAATGATCAATCAGTCTATCCCTGTACCAATACCACACCTTTTTCTATTAACAAAGTTTGGTGTTTGATATTACAAGTCCTTTCTTATCAGTTCTTATAAGATTATCATGACTACTTTTGGATGAATACTCTCTTCACTATAAACAATAAAATCCCTTTATCAAGTTACCGCAAAAATCCAGTTGAGATTTTTACTGGAATTATATTAAATACACAGACTACTTAAGAGATAATTGACAACTTGATGGCATTGATTTTTTCACTTATGAACACAGCCCATATTTGTCTTATGATTTTTTATCCTATTATATCTTCTCCTTAAAGTGTTTTGCATATCTCCTTAGTTTTAATCCTATTTAATAGGTTTGCTGGCTATATATAAATAGGACTTATTTGAAATTTAATCAAATTCAATATTCCTGAAACAAGAATGCTACTGATTTGTCCCTGATCTTAGATCCAGAAAATTTAAACTCTTCTGTCCAACAATTGTATTATGTTGACTGCAATTAAGAAAAACTTTTCTTTCTCTATTAAATTGAAATTGATATTGAGGACTACCAAATGATACTCAACATTATAACATTTTACTGTGAGATTAAGAAATGCTCTATATTAAGTATATGATAGATATCAACCAAGGAGTTCTCTCAAAAGTCTTATTTTATTACTTAGATCTCTATAGGAATAGCATTGGTAGGAATGTCTACTGAAAATCAGGAACTAGGCTAGGAAGTTTTATATTTAATCTTTATCTCAAGGCAAGTTAGGTGAGGAACTGAGTCTCAGAGGGGTTAAGTGATTTGGCTAAGTGCCTGAAGGGATGGAGCTGGGATTCAAATCCCACATATGTCTAGCTGCAAATTTATGCCCTTCTTACTATACTATACTATAGGACAGGTTATAAAAGCATATTCAAGCATATACCTTAAACATTTTATACAGGGATGTTTTGGCTCACCCTACTCTATTAATACTAATATCTATTAATAATATATGTAGGAAATATCAATATAATAGCAACAATGCTTTTGGAAGAAAATTTTCATTATTTCATACTCATTTATGCAATATGCATCTTAAGATTCAACAATATGATTAGCTGTTGTGGTAAAAAAAAAATTTTTTTACAAAGCCAGTACATTTCCATTACCTAGGTTTGTTTCAAAACCTGTTCACCTGGTTTTTTCACCTTCTCAACTAGTAATTAATCCTTTTCTACCTTACCGGTGTTACTTTTATTCTTTCCTTCAAGACACAATATGCTTAACACTACATTCAAATAAAAAGTAAAAAAAAAAAAAGAAAAAGAAAAAAAGAAAACTCATTGGTTAATCAGCCTACCTAAGTTAACGGTTAGCTTACCCAAGTTTTCTTAATAATGTGAAGAGATTTTTGTACTTTAGGAACAGATGTCCCTAAGATATCTCAAAATCATTAGACAAGATGCCTTCTTTTGATTAGCAGATACTTAATTTAAATGTCCAGCAATAGTCAAAATCCACTTAGTGATAAATTCAAGATTTTTCTGAAGAATAAGGGAAACTGGCTATTTAAAACTCAAAGATGGCTGCAAAGATTTCAAAGAAAAAAATATAATAAAACTCTCAAAGAAATAGTTATGCCCTATTGTAGACTAAAATGGGATTTTAAAAAATAATTTTCAAAATTACTTATTGTTTATTAATGTACATGCCAGAAATCCTCTTCAAAAACTGAAAAACTCCTATGAGAACTTCTGTATCATTGTCAATGAAGGAGTGGGGAAAAAACTGATCCTATGAAATTATTAGAAAATGTTTTTCCACTGAGAATTATTTTTCCTCAAATTTTTTGCTCTCCTAAAGTCTTAGAACTGTCAAAATAGTTCTGTTTCTAAGACTATAAAATATTGTCTAAATTCGTGTATCTTCTCAAACAAAAAAAGTACTCTACTGAAGTAGGTTACCTACCCAACCAAGTTCCCTTTCTGCCATGAAGCCATCCTTGCATTTTCACCATGCCTGAGATCTGCTTTGTCCTGTGCACCCACAAATTAACATTCTAACAGAAAGATATGCATGTAAATATATCCAAACGAATACTTTAAAATTTTTTTTTTCCAAGGGGGAGGAAAGTCCACAGAAAGTCAGAAAACAAAAAGATTAGATTTTCAAGAGTCGTATATGGTATCACGGACTTATTTACTTGCCTTAAAAAAAAAAAATACCCCCATATAAAACTAAAAGAAAAACATTCAATAGCTCACAGAACTTAGAGCACAAGTATTAACTAAATGCTTACCACAAAAATGTTTAGTATGCATTATTACAAATGAAAAACTAAATCTGACATTATAACTTCATAAAATCTCTTTCTTAGAGATCCTTATAACATCTCTTAAAGAACATCTTTACTGGCCATTATGAATCTCAAATATTAACAAGCCAAAAAGAAAGCTAAATAAATTTAATGGAATATCTTACATACCTGTAACCAGAAAAACTAAGAACCAGAATTAAATTCAGGTGCATATTTCAGTTATCTGTATTTATTGACAAGTGTAGCAATTTTCACTCACATCATCCACATGTAAATATAGTTGTGTATGCAGGGGATTGGTTCCAGGACCCCCATGTGTACAAAAATCTACACATATTCAAGTCTCCAAGTAGGCCGAGTGGAAATCGCCTGCACAAAAAGTTGGCCCTCCATATTCTTGGGTTTTGCATTCCACCAATAATGTATTTTCTATCCACATTTGGTTGGGGAAAAAAAAAAATAACATGTAAGTGTTTAAGGGTCAAATGTGCTTAGAATTTCCCTGAGTTTGAGATCTTTCAAATTAGAAAAAAAAAAATTAGCACAGTAGGCCTTCGTCTTCCACCTCTAAAAATTCCATTATAATTATTTCCAGACAGAAAGAAAAATTAGCATCACTGCATTTTTTGCATCTGCTTTTATTATTAATCTTATTTATTCATCTTCCTCAAGCCAAAGTTGTGGCATTATTGGGCCTGATATCTTGCCATTAAATGCAAACAATTTTCATGTTCTGTTTATATATAAGGACAGAGCACTTTAGTTTTGGTAATATATGCATAAATGAGTAATGGCAAAAGACTAGTCTTTTCTTTAATTTTTCAGTTAAATTGTTACAGTTTATTGAAACTTTGAGATTCAAGGCCAAAAAAATATTAGGTACAGAAATTCTGTAACAGTTTCCTGTACTGGGATAAAACACATACACGTAAATATTTTATCAAAAATCAAGTACCTTTAAATTGGTATTTCCCCCATTCATTTCTATTTGTAGATCTGCATTTAGAAAAAAATACTTCAAAAATGCCACAGAGGACAAACCCACTTTTCAGTAAACAAACAGTTAATAATCAAACAAATCTATCACTCAGCCCATACTAAGAAAACAGAAAAATACTGTATAAAACAAGCAAAATTTTTAATGACTAAATACACCCTTTTCTAGAACACACAGTACTTAGTAGCAGATTTATGGCACAGATGCTGATCTACCTCCTTTCCCAGAAAAGGAAAATGGTTTGATTTTTTTCTCTCCCTTTCCAAAAATTAATAGCCCTAGAAGGTTTAGCAGAGTAGCTGAAACTTTGTTAATTGTCTAATTATCACAAATTGTAAGCAAAGGATTGGTTAATGTTTGAAAAGCCCCAATACTTTGCTTTAACAATTTGTCACCTCAGTCCTTTTATCTGGAAATGTAGGCGTCAAGAAAAAAGACCTGTAAAATGCTGTAAGTTTAAGGCATTCAACAATTAGTAAAATGCCAATTCCATCAACATAACGCACATTTATACAGTTTGACATCTCTTAAAAATCAGTGGAGACTCAAGCATTGTGTCTTAATTGGCAACAATTTTTTTTAGTAGTACATAAAACGATGGTACCTCTTACAATAAATTGTATCTTAGGATTCCATGAAATATAGCAACTTTGTCTCTCAGAATTACAATTCTCAGGCCAAAAAGTTAATTAATCCAGTGTCTGTCTCATTTTACAAATGAGGAAAATGAAAACACAATATATGATGTCCCAACGTCATAAAACCAAAAGCAAAAACAGACTAAACTCAGGTATTCTGGCTCCCGATGATGCCCTTTCCATTACACAATCTGCCTCCTGAAGTAAATCAGATGAAAAAAACTACCTGGGTTTAACCACTAGCCGACGTACCTAATACAGATATCTAATATAGATATTAAGAGCACATCACTCAGGACTCTGTGTGCTAATGGTTTGTCTCAGACTGACTCAAAAGTAACGACGACAATTTAAAAAATCCAGGTATTTTTGTGCGTGCGTGTATGTTTGTCTTTGGTAAGATGTATAATGAACTATACAGACACTTCAGAAATGAGAGCTTCCCTTAAGACAGAGACTTCACACAGTGCATTACAATGACTCAGTATAATCTCACGTGCATTTTCTTTTCCTAGGAGAGGAGAGAGCCCAAGGAGAATTACTGGCCTACCTGGAGCTAAACTCAACAGCTAAAACAAGGCTGTGCACTCATTTATCAACACTAGAAACTTCGCACATCTTTTCCCGTCTAGCAACTACACAATTCACAGGTGGTTGGTATGTTAACATCCCTCCTTGTAGGGAAAACTAAAGGAACCCGATGAACGCAGTGACACCCGCAGTTAGTTTGTAGGACTCACAGCGGAGGACCAGGGGAAGCGACAAGACAGAGGAAAAGGTACCCGAGACAAGACACGTTATCTGGGCTGAGGGGGCTGGAACACCAGGAGAAGACGAAAAGAGACGTGGCAGAAGAGGCCGGTGGGCTGCGGCTCGGCACTCCCCGCAAGCTCCCTCTGCCCACCCTCTCCATCCCCCAAGAGGGAGGAAGACAGAGGTGGGAGGTGGACGGGCGGGGGCGGGGACTGGGGGCCAGCCGGGCGGCGGCGGCTGCTCCGCACCGCAGCCGCGGGAGGCCATTTTAGCTCTGGGGCCGCCAGAGGCCCCCGCGGCCCTCGGCGTCCCTAAACCTCGGCCGTCTCTACCTCCCCGCCCCCACGGGGGGCCGCGCCGGGCGGGGCGGGAGAGGCCGCGGGGCCGGGCCTGGAGCGGACAGAGGACCGGGCCTCCGGGTGGGGGCTGGCGCGGGGGCGGGCGCCGGGGGCGTCGGATCCCGGCCGAGGGGCGAGCAGAGGAAGGGAAGGTGGAGAGCGGGGACCCGTTACCTATACTGGGCCGCAGCCGCCGCCGCCGCCGCCCCGCTGTGGGTGAATCCAAAGTAGTTGCCGGTCGCCATTTTGGCATCTTCCCCCAGCCGGCTGGGCACTGCGGCGGGCACGGAGAGTCAGGTCCCATGGCGGGAGGAGAGACGTGGAGGGGCCGGGACGCCGCGGGAGGGCACGGGGGGAGAGAGAGAGAGAGGCGCCGTGAGAAGCCGCCCTGGCAGGGCCCGGGCCGCGGCCGCGCCGCCTCCCCCTCCCGCCTCGCACTCCCTCACTCACTCGCACGCCCCGGTGGCGGCCGCCGCCTCCTCCCCGGAGCCAGCCCCAACCCCCGCGCCTGCCCGCTGCCCCGGGCCGGGGAAAGGGCCAGGCGGCGGCCCCGCGGGCCACATTAGACTCACCATAGGTGAAAGAAACTACAGGGCATATGGGAATCATGGGCTCGGGCTGCTGCTGCTGAACTCTGAACTCTCACCCGCTGCCTCCCTCCTCTGCCCCGCTCCTCCTCAGCGGAGAACAGACCGCCGCCTCTGGCCGCACTGCGCAGGCGCGCCCGCGCTCGGCACCCTGGGAGCTGTAGTCCCCGCCGCCTTCGCCGCTCAGGCGTGCGCTTGCGGGGGCCTTGGCGGTGCCGCTGCGGGTATGGGTTCCCGGACGCCAGCCGGGAAGGGTGGGTCTGGCTTTCTCCCAAGTGGTAAGGACCGCGAGCGGCAGCGCAGCGACGGGGGTGCATGCAAGGAGCGCCTCGCCTGGCCGTAGGGGCATCGGGGAGCGTGACCAGAGAGAGTGACGTCTGTTCGCCTTTTCCTCTTTACTTTTCACTCGTTTCCTCCACTTTTGTGTATGCATTTGTTCGCTACTTTTCTGTCCTCGCCCGTTCAGTTTTCATCAGAATTTGAGCTGGACTAATTAGGATTTTGCCTTATTTCCCGCATTCCCGCTGCTTTTCCCCAGCCTCTGAAGTGCAGAGGGAGAGAAGGGGAGGAGAGAAAGAGAAAAAGAGTGCGAAGTGTGCTTTTCTGTTGGACCGAAGACACACCCCAACGCCCCTCCTGAACACACCTCTTGCCATACCCTCTCTCCCCCCTGCACCCACGCTTTGAGTCATTCAACGGTATATTGAGCCCCCACAAGGTGTCAAACACCGTTGTGTGTACTGAGGATAGAGCTGGGACAAAACAAAGCCCCTGTTCACATGGGATTTACAGTATTTTGGGAGGCAAGTGTCGACTATAGCCAAAACATGGAAAGTCCGGTGGGTGGTAACTGGAGCTTCAAGAATAAAGCAGGATAAAGAAAATACAGGAGGTGCTACTTTATGTGGAGCGTGGTTAGGACGACCACTCGAGTAGAGCCCTGAAGCTCGATACCGGGGGAAGGGCAGCAAGTGGAAGGGTCCTAACGCAGGAATGTTCAAGAGCAACAAGGTCAGTCTGTCTGGAGCTGAGTTAGAGGGAGAACAGATCAGAAAAGTGCTTGGTAAAGGTGCCAGATCTTTCTGGTAAAGACGGAACAATACTCTCCTCCGTGCAAGCATTTCATACTTCCCTCTGCTTTCTCACTGTTTCCCCTTTACTGTCTCAGTTCATTTTCAACCGTTCTCTTTCCTCTTGCAGTCCCTATTCCTTTTTCTCTTATTCTTTTTCTTTTTTTTAAGTGACGGTGTCTGGCTCTGTCGCCCAGGCTGGAGTACAGTGGCGCAGTCATAGCTCGCTGCAGCCAGGAACTCGTGGGCCCATCCTCCCGCTTCCGCCATCGAAAGTGCTGGGATTACAGTTCCTCTTCCGATGGACTATTTTTTCTCACCGTACCTCTTTCCTGCCTTTCATCAGTGCATAAATGTTCCATTTCACCTCTTCCTCACCTTCCCCAAGTCTATCCCCCAGGTCCTCTGCTACTCATTTCTCCTGAATGTTGGATATGAGCAGTAAAAAGAAATGGAAAGGGTGAATCAGAGCCCACCCGTGAAATTCAGGGCTGGAACCCACCTTCTTATGCCAGAAGAGAAACAATGCTTCAATTCTTATTTTTGCCAACCCTGCTCCCCCACACCTCCTACAGAAGTACAGGTTCTCAGAACCTGCCTGATTTGTCCTCTTACTCATATCAAAAAGAGACAACGTAGAACATTTGAGAAAAATCAATGTCATTGTTTTTCAGCATACTGATGTTTCCCCAGACAAAATTTATTTTTGCTCCAAGTGTGTTGCTAGGAAAAAATATCTCCTCCACGTAAGATATTAGAACTGAATTTTAAAGGTAATTTGCCTTGAACTTCATTGAGCAATCAAGCCTGAAGACACTGACTGTAACTGCTTTGATGAACCTGTTAGTTAGTAGGCTATCTGAATAAAAATGGAGAAGAAAAGACAGCTGTTGATCACCTGCCTAAAAAGACTCTCTGTAGGCCAGTTTTATGCTTGGTTGCTTGGCAGAATTTTGGAAGATGGCATGGTGCTGGCACAACTCAATGAATGAGCGTATAACTAGAAAGAGGAAGATATGCCTCTTCTCTTTGGTGACTGTTCTTAGGGGTCAGAGGAGGGGTGGCAGTAGTGAAAATTGTTTATAACAGCATTCTCCTCAAATATGCAGCCTATAGGAAGAGCCTCTACTTGCTCCTGGCTTGGGCTTGTTTAAGGAAGGAGTTTTGGTGGGGACTTTGAATCAAGAAGATTTGGGTGTTTTTCCTGGGCATTTAGTCGTGGAATAACCTGAACATGTTATTTAACCTTTCTGAGCCTGTATGATAGGAATAACATCACCTTCACAGGACTTTAGTGGGGGTTAAACGAGCTAGCATTTATGTAAAACAATACCTAGCTTTTTTATGTAAAAAAACTAGGCTGAATGATGGTGAATCTTTTGTACATCAACCTTCTAGTAAGTGAATGCACTGCGCAGGTCACTCACCTACAACCAAAAAGGTGGCTTTGCCTTGGAAGAGTACCCAGTCTAGGCAACATGGCAGTCTACAATCCACTGGCCAAAAACCAGAAGATGAGAGACTGGGCTGGAAGCAGCCAATTACAATACGTATTTGTTATCCATCATGTCCAGAAATGGTTCAAAAGCAAGTCTGATCTAACCCTTCTGTGCTTCCCATCTCTTTCAAGATAAAGCAAAATCCTTCCAAGTGGCCTACCAGACTGCATGGTCTAGCCTACCTACCTTTTCAGCATCTTCCTCCTTATTCTCTTCATTCCAGCTACCTTGGCCTCCTATTTACCGTGCTCCTTCCCACCACAGGACTTTGCATAGTCTCCCTGCCTAGAATGTTCTTCCTTCTTCTTACCTGGTTAACTAACCCTCATGCTTGGAGAACTCAACTCAGTAGACCCCTCCTCAGCCTTCCCTGACCTCCTTTATGGGTCAGACCCTTATTATGCTCTCATAGCACCAGGTATCTCTCCTTAGTGGCCCTTGTCACAGCTGCAATCTTACACTTATTGTGTGATTATTTGATTAATATAAATTTCTCCCATCAAACGATAAGCTTCATGAGGGCAGGGTGTCATTATTGGGTGCCTTGTGGTAGGCACCCAGTAAGTACTTATAGAATGAATGAACCAGGCTGTGTACAGTTTACTCTTTGTTTGATGATTCAAAAGGCAGTTCAAGAACCTGTAGTGCTGCAGGGTCATAATTATGAACCTCAGTTAGGATCTGAAGGCAAGAGACGCAATGTTCCTTGGCAGTCAATTAGCCACAAGGTGGAGCTAGCCTGAGAAAGCCAACCTCTAAACTCACCAAAAATATATCATTACGTTCAGTCACACCTTTGAGTTAAGGCCCGGTATCCTAAAAGGCTTTGTTAAAACACAGATAAGTTAGTCAGAAAGTATATCATATAGCTACTCTATACCAAGAGGAGTATAGTGAGGTGAATAGAAGCAAGGTCTCTGAAGCTGGACCCATCTAGCTTCAAATCCCAGCTCTGTCACTCTCTGCCACCATCTCTTTGTGCTTCATTTTTTCCTCCTCTGTAAATAGAGATGCATAAGTAGTATCTGCATTAGGGGTTGTTGGTCAGGTTAAAGACTTCCTAGATGTAAAGCCTTTAGGTCAGTGACTGGCTCTTTGCAAGCACAATGTAAGTGTGCACTGTTATTCTAATCATGACCAACTGTTATCACAATTGGAAAATGGGCTGAAGGATGGGCATTTTTTTTTGTAGGTGGAGGGGAAGATCAGGCTCACAAGGGCATAAAATGGAAGGTACCTGGATAGACAGGGCAGCAGCATGGAGAGTCATAGGAAGGCCAGGAACAAACTGCTGTTGTTTCATTGTACTTGGGAGCCCCCAAAGGGAGCAAGGAAGCCAGGAATCTCATGTGGAGCCCATGACCTCTCCTAGGCCAGATAATTACAGTCATTGCATTTGGAGCTAATAAATAAAAGAAAGGAAATGAGGCTCCAGCTCTGGTCATGACTCAGACAGGCTGAGACTCCAGGCATTCTAGGACCTCACCAACACAGGCAGGTGGTAGGGGGAGGGGATAGCATGTGGAGGGCAACAGAATCAGTCAAGGGAGCTGACCCAGCCATCGGACTGGCTCCTAAGGGCCAAGTGAGGTAGGACAGTGCTCACAGTTCAAGGTAAAGATCTGACCTTGTTCAGGATGCTAGCTGCTGGAGTGTGGCAGTGAAACACCAGGAAGTAAGCCTATCTGCCTTCCTTTCTTCTCACTTTCCCCTTTCCTCTTGGAGGAATCCAAATAGAATGAACTTGTAGGGTGGGTTTGAACTGGGTCCTTGAGGGAGAGCTGATGCTAAAGCCATGTAGATCAAGTTCATCTGGCAGGAGCAAGAATATAAATGAAGAGTGAAGGCAAACCACAGGAGCAAACAGATGGATTTAGAATGGGATCAGGATGGAGCAAGGAGCAGGAGTCTGGGGCAATTGCTGTGAACAGCCTTGAGGCATCTGCCACATCCGCCTAGTATGGCCCAAGGGTCCATGGCCTGAGGGTGTGGCACCTACCCCTCCCCCCAAAAAAAACACAGACCAGGGGTTTGCCAGTCCCCAGAGATTTTTGGGAAATTCTAGGCTGGTTCCCAAGATCTGTCTGGGCCACACTCTGGACACCTGGACACTGCTGCAGGGAGGAATCTCACGGTGCTGGCAGGAATCTAAAACCCCTTCCACACTTGCTCTGGCCCCTCATCTCAACTTGTGGGGCCAATCATTTTCATTATCCCAATCATAAATCCCATACCGATTAGCAATCACTCCCCATTTCCACCTCCCCTAAACCCCAACAACCACAAAACTACTTTCTGTCTCTAGGGATTTGTCTATTTTGGACATATAAATGGAATCATATGATACGTGGCTTGTATCTGGCTTCTTTCACTTAGTACAATGTGTTCAAGTTTCCTTGTCCATTGGATGTACCACATTTTGTTTATTCATTCGTAAGTTGATCAATATTTGGGTTGTTTCCATTATTTGGCTATTATGAATAATATTACTATGAATGTTGATGTACAAGTTTTTGTGTGGACATGTGTTTTCAATTATCCTGAGTATATCCCTAGGAGTAGAATTGGTGGTATGTCTCTTCCTCTCTACAACCACTGCCCCAGTTCATCTCTTGCCCAAGGCTATTTCAACAAACTACTAATTCTTCTCTTTTCCTAAGGATCTAATCCTCCCAAACCATCCCTACACAATTATCAAAGGATCTAAGATTTTAAAAAATAGTAATAATAACTATTATTACTATTAATAGTAAGGGCTGCCTCTGTTGCCAAGGGTGGTACGGGAGATTTGGGGTTCACAGTTCTTAGCCTGACTGTCCCTTCCAAAATGTCCTCATCCCATCCCACATCTCAAGGTTCCACTCTTTCCCCTCCTGTGTCCATAGCCTTAGTTAAACACTTGTCAACATTGAACCTTTAATTGGTGTGGAAACTCTTCGGCCCTTACCATTCAGCCCTGGGCTTGGTCCTTAGCCATTTCTTCCCTGTGACCTCATAGGAGATGAAGGACTGAGTCAAAACTGCCACTGAGGGTTCCCGAGTGACAACTTACTTTCTTACTTGGATAGTCAGTTGAGTTCCCAGTGCATTGTCCTGCCCCTTCACATCGTCTCATGCCACCCACCAGTCAGAAGAGAAACTGTGAGAAACTGTGATGCCATCACATGCCAGGGTCTATTCATATCCCTGTCCCCCTGGGCAAGGTGAAGTTCCATGTGCTCCTCAAATATGGGTACAATCCAGTTCTGTTTTTCCATTTCTACTTCCTTGGCCTCTCCTGGTACGTTATACAGTGAGGACGCAACAGAAAACAGAGAGCACATTCAAATTGGGTAACTTAACCTAAAGGATCAAGGAAAGGACTAGGTCCAGGAACCCTGAGAAAGAGCGCCATGTGGAGAAGGCCACCAGACAGGGGCTGTTGACCTGGAAGGGAGGGAGACGGAAGTGCACAAATACCCAGAGCTCCCTCTCCTCCCCCTCCCTGATCTGCCAGGGCTCCAAATTGGCCAACCTTAATAAGACAACTCTGTGATCCATACAGCTCAGCCTCCCAGGACCCGGAGAAGGGTGGAGAATGGTAGAGAGTAGATTTGGAGGAGCAAATAAATAGACGTTTCTAACCTAAAGATATTATAAGAGTCAAACTTATTTGAGACCTAGATCCATTTTTCACTTATTTTATGAACATCTTCAATCAAATATTTCTCTCAGGCACCTCAAAATCAACATGAGCAACACAGAACTTGTCTTTGCTTTCCAAACTCATTTCTTTCCATAAGCTCCCAGCTTTGCTTACAGCACTGTCACTTGTTTAGGCAGCTAGTCCAGAAACCTGGGAATTGTCCTTGATCCCTCCCTGTCCCTTATATCCTGCGTCTCTTTGGTAACATTCTGTCCATATCTTTCAGCTTCATCTTTTCTCCTCCAGTTCCCTCCCAGGTTGTCAGTTCAAGCCCTCATCGTTTCTCATTTGGACATATCAACAACCTCTTAATTCATCTTCCTTCCCGCACCCTTTTAAACCACAATCTACCATGCTACCAGAGTGATTTTCCTGAACTTCAAACATGAATCCAGGTACATCATCCCTTTGTTTATAAACCATCAGCACAGTTAGCCCTGAGGATAAAATCCAAGCTTCTTAGGATGGTACTTAGCACCCTTGGCAATCTGGTTCCTGGGTCTTTCTTAAGCCTCATTTGCCACCCACCTGTGTGTACTCTGTCCTCCAGCCATACAAAATACTCGATGTTTTCTGAATGTGTCTTATTATTCCACACCTTCATGCTTTCACATGTAGTTCCCCTCTTTGCCTGTTATGTTCTTTCCCTTTTGCCTGCCAGGTGAGTGATAACTTCTTTTATAGGAGTCGGCTCAAGAGGCAGGGCACAGTGACTCACACTTGTAATCCTACCACTTTGGGAGGCTGCGGTGGGAGGGTTGCGTGAGGTCAGGAGTTCAAGACCAGCCTGAGCAAGAGCAAGACCCCACCTCCACATAAAAAAATACAAAAATTAGCCAGGCATGGTGGTGCACACATGTAGTCCCAGCTATTCGGAGGCTGAGGCAGGAGGATTGCTTGAGCCCATGAGTTTGAGGTTGCAGTGAGCTATGATGATGCACCCCAGCTTGGGTGACAGAGTGAGACACTGTCTCAAAAAAAAAAAAGAAAAAGAAAAAAAAAAGAATTAGCTCAAGT
>CAUYRT010019599.1:0-10000 GCA_963574885.1 Lepilemur ruficaudatus
GAATTTCTTTAATGTTGATATTGCAGAATCACAAAGCAAGCAAATCTTCTTATCTTTAGCAGAAATAAGATAATATTGCAATTCCCAACCCTCATTAAAAAATCTGTTTTCTTCCTTCAGTGTTCTCTTGGTCTTCTTTGGCATGATGTTCTCTTAAGCAGACAGAAACAAAAGATACTGTCGAGTAGTGCAAGTATTCAATTCCACTGCAAACAAAAGTATACTGCACCATTGTCCTAAGCTGATAACAGACTGACATAGTCGACCTTCACATACTCTTGCCAACCAGCCTTGTGCCGTAGTGGTGTCAGTCAGGTAGGGGAAGTTAGAACTAAATCATGAGCATATCAGCTGTCAATTTATCCCTTATGGCTTACTAATGTTGTAATTGTGCTGATCAGTCTGGGAGGATTATTTTGTTGAAACTTATTTTATTCTTTGGTATTTTAAATATGTTCATTTTAAAAATAAAATTAAAATATAAAAGATGGTAAAATGTATTAATAAAAATAAAAGGATTTGTTCTGTAAAATTTAGATTCAGTCAAAAGGCCTCACTTAAGGACCGAGAAGGCCACCTGTGTCCTTAAAGCTGCAGGTTCCCCACCCCTGGCTTAGTCAGTTTTTTATTATGTTATACATCCTAATAGACGCCTAATGGTTTTATACCATGTTTTTTATTTTCATTTTTCTTATGAATAATCATATTGAAAATATTTTCAAGTGTTTAGTTGTTATTGTATATCATTTTGATGATGTGTCTATTCAAATATTTTAACCAGTTTTTATTGGGCTGTTTATATTTTTATTATCAAAGAAATCTATTGTCATCTTTTTTCTTTGTTCCTCTGTGTACTGATATAATGTGTCTTTTCCTCTGACTATTTTTAAGAATTTTTTTTTTATCATTGGTTTTGTGAAATTTGATTATGGTATACCTGTGTGCAATTTACTTCATTATTTCTTTTGGGGCGGCTTCATTGAGCTTTGCAAACTTGTGTGTTTAAAGTTTTCATTGAATTTTGAATTTTTTAACTTAATTTCTTCAAATATGCATATGTATTTTTACTAGTTTTTCCTTTCCTTTCCTTCAAGGATTGCTATTGCACTTGTGCTCTTCTTAATTTTATTGATTTCTGTATTTTTTCTAATTTTTAGAAAGTTTCCATTGACATGTTCAAGTTTACTTATCTTTTCTTCTGCAATATTTTGTCTATAATTTATTCTATTCATTGTAATTGCATCTTAGATACTGACATTTGCAGCTCTAGTAGTTACTGAGTTTGTTTTATATTTTCCATGTGTCACCTTATTTTTTAATGTGTAAAATACTGTTTAGTTTTTAAAAGTGTTTTATTGTCTTCACTGGATATTTCTAACATCTGTGCAAATTCTGAATCAATTTTTTTGACTGTTTCTTTTTTTTTTCTTTTTTCCATTATAGAGTATAATTCCCTGCCTCTTTTTGTCTGATAATTTGGGTTGAAAGTTATATATTTTTTTCTCCCATAAATATTTTTCAATATGGTTGCGTGACAGAGTTAATTTACTTGAAAACAGTTTGATCCTTTTGAGTTTTGCTTTTTACATATTTGTTAGATAAATGTGAACAGTATTTATCTTAGAGAAAGTTTATTGCACACTGTAGAAACAAGATATTTATGAATACTCAATGCTGTGAGAATTTTAAGATTATTATAGTCTGGTCTAGGGTAACAGGCATTTTTCTTGGCCCATGTGAGCTCTGATTACTATTCCTCATAATCTTTTTGGGTGGGTGTTTAGCATTGGTGAGTTGTGTTGCACAAATACACTAGTCAATATGCTGCTTGATATTTAGAAGTGATGCTGTCAGAAATTCTTCCTCTGCGTTGTTCTCTTATTTCCCATAAAGTGCTTTGTCAACTGTTGCTGCCTTGCTTTTCTTAGATGCTCAGATTCATTTCCTCAACTCAGATAGAGTACTAGGCTCAACTTTGCTCTGCTTTTTTATACCATAATCTGGAAACTCTCTCAAATCACTATACTGGTCCAATGGTACAATTCGCCTTGTTCATTTCTTTTTCCACGGAATCACTCTTCTTCATTGCTTCATGTCCATTATCTTGGAAATCATTGTTTTGTAGATTTTGGTTTTTACTTGTTTCAGTCAGGAAGGTAAATCTTGTCACTGTTATTCCATCTTGTCCAAACATCTCCAAGTGACTTCTATGGTTTAAATGTTAATATGAGTTGACATTAATGATTTTGATAGAAACATTCGTCAATAGACATAATCCCTCTTTCTTGCAATTATTAAGACCAAAATAAGGAGAATGCCTTAGACTGCTTACAACGGATACCACTGAACTTTAGTAATATCATTACCTTAACCCCTCTCTCATTCAGGCAATAGAAAATTCTATGCCTGAATTACCCTGAGTCATAATGTTAACACTACACTTTTCATTTCACAAATTTTATATGCCTTATTTTCCAGAGCTTAGTACAAGTGTTTTTGACAACACATTATCATTATTACTGTTCTATATTTAGAGTAATTAATATTCATATTAATTTTATTTCCAGCAGATGACAGTAAGTGTCAGAACTCGTCCTAAAAGATTAAAAACGATGTCATTCTCTCTTAAAGGGTAAGCTCTATCTCAGAGTATGCAATACCACTGTGATACTTTGATTTGGTGATATCTTTAGAATTTTTTAAAAAAAATCCCTATTGAACACATACATGAACAGCTGAGGGAACAATAGTGGCTGACAGAACACTGACATTTCCAGTCCACTGTAACTGTGCCATTGTCCTTTCCTGTTTGAAAAATCAGCAGGATTGCTAGGAACACAGACATGGTATTAGTACAGATGTTTACTTATGCAGACATGCTTACTGCCTGGCTGCCTTTTTAAACTTGAAGGACACATTCACAGTTTACATATACCCTTCCTTTTAAAATAAACTACCCTGTTAGCACCTTGAATGCCAAGTTTACGCCTGTGGCATTTTTAGAAGCAGAGTTACAAACCTCTGGGAATATAAATTTAATGGAAATCCTGACAGCTTCTTATCTTTAAGAGAATACTATCAATGTTAGATGGCATTCTCCAGGTAATACTGATGAGGTCAGCTCCATATAGCAAGCTAATTGCAAGATGTGTTTCTGCTGACAAATTATAAACTGTGCTTATACATACTATACAAGCATAATGTAGTTCAGAATATTGAATGGTTGTGGAACTATCAGTAAAAGTCATTATTTATATTGAATAAGTAGGAAATTGCTGTTCCTAGCACTTTTTATATTATTAATGTGAAATGCACATACTGTATCATCACTGGGAAAATAAAATCATATTTGTTTCTGATTCTTTTTGAACTAATTTATACCAAATTTAAGCAATTTTTGGACTAGGAAATAGCAAATATAGAACACAGTTTATGAATTATAATCAAATTTCATTTAATTACATTAACAAAGGAAATAAATTTTCTTCAAGACAAATTCCTAGGGAGCACAAAAATCTGTTGAGCCTACTCATTTTATATTTTTCTAAAAAGCACAGTTGTTTCTTTCCTTTAAAATGTGGTTTAGTTTCCGTTGATAAAATAAATTTGAATAAACAAGTTTTTCATAATCTTCCTTGTACCAGTCATCTGGTGGCAGAGATAGAAAATCAGAAAGAAAAAAAAAAAAAAAAGCAAAGGTGATCCAAACATTTAAAACCTAAACCCTGATTATTTGAAATTTAGCAACACATGGTATATTGCATTTATTATACTCATCCTAAACAAAATAAATCATTGTTTATTATTAATGTAGAGTAGTTTGCTCCTATATTTGTGAATGTGATGGAAGAAATATCTTCTTCCTTCAAGATACGTACAGTGGATTTTATTTTTGATTATTTGCTCTGTGCTCCAATCTTATGCAGTAACTTTGAAACTTTTTGATCCAAAATGTGAAAATACTTTTCCCACAAATCTCACTATACAGACTTGTTTCCACAGGGAAAAAAGTATCAAATGAATTCTTATACATGCCATGTATAATATAGTCTAGTATTTTCTATACTGCTTTATTCCATTTTATTCTATATTTATTATTCTCTTATTAAAAATACTGTTTGTAATGTATTAAATCAGTTTCATAACTTTGAGACTCTACTTTTGAAAAACCATAATTCATATGATACTTAGATTCGTTCTTTCAGGGATTTTTCTGATATATTAAAAAAAGAGATAATAAATCCTATCTTTTAAATAAATATAAAGTAAATCTATAATTTGCACCCCTTAAATATCTTACAGCAGTGTGTATTAATCTACTAAGAAGTATGTGTGTAACATTCACTGGTTTTTCCAATCCCTGGGAGTTTGTTACAGGAGTTTATTGTTTTTCTATTAAGTTTATTTGCATAGAATTTCTATTTTATAATCTTTAGGATGTAAGTTTTATGCATGAATTTAACTTCCATTTCTAGAATATGGCTAGAAAGTTTACCTTAATCAAATATTTCCATTAAAAACAACTGAACATGCAGAATTAGATGTTTACAGGTTTTTTTTTTTTAATCACCAAGGAGTTAAAAAGATAATAGACACCCAGTCTAAATTCAAAGTAAAAGGAGTACCCCAAAGGTTGAGCAGAAAAATAAAACCTGTTTTGATCTGGGAGCATTTGTCTAACTGGTGAATCTTAACCTGCTATTTGACAGAATTCTGTGCAAAAGTCTAGAAAGTAGGGAGACAGAGATCAAGGTATAGGTATGTCCAAGCAAGTGTTCTAATAAGATGCTTTCTCTGTCTTATGTTAGGACATAAGAGATACATGTACAGAGTGAGAGGGATCTAGTAGTAAACTCATATCTTTATTTCTTCTGGCTGCAAGGGAAGTATATATCAATGACCAATTCAGGCAAGGAAAATGCTTATATAAAAAGATAAAATATAAACTATGAAAACATCTGGCAGGAGTAAAAAAAACACACACGTATATAAAACATTAAAAATGTAATAATCAAAGTTAAACTCCTGATTGAAAGGTTAATCTACAGCTAATATATAGCTGAGAATCATAGGTTAAATGGATGACAGCTAAGATGAAATCATCCAGAATGCAGTCCCAAGACATAAGTAGAAGGAAAACAACCTGGTACCAATAAATCCAGGTTCAATTCATTTTACCAAATATTTATCTTAGTCCATTTTGTGCTGTTATAATAGAATACCACAGACTGGGTAATTTATAATGAACAGAAATTTATTTCCCACAGTTGTAGAGTTGGGAAGTCTAAGAATAAGGTGCCAGTGTCTGGAGAGGGCCTTCTTGCTGTGTCACAACATGGTGGAAGGCATCACCTCTGTGAGAAAGGGACAAAAAAGGGCCAAATGCATCCTTTTATAAGGAGCCCACTCCTTATAACAAACCCACTCCCATGATGACAGCATTAATCCATTCTACAGGGTAGAGCCCAACAGTCTAATCACCTCTTAAAGATCCCATCTCTTATTACTGTTACAAAGGCAATGAATTTCAACATGAGTTTGGGAGGAGACTAACACTCAAGCCACAACAAGATTTAATTCACTACATTAACAAATTAAAGGAGAAAATTATGATTTTTCTATAATTTCATAAAAATTGACAAAATTTATTACATATTAAAGAATAATTTAATAATATACCCAGTTAAGCTGTGAGTGGAAACCATGTTTTTTTAAAGTAATATAGATGTGGTGGACAGGGAGTTGGTTTGTTCAGATTCCACTTCAAGGAAGCAGTTACTGCTTCTCAGCTAGGAATGCACTTAATAGGACACCTACAATAGTTAGATACTTCAGAGTTTGCTCCAGGTGCATAAAGTATGGTAGCTTGACCATTTAGGATCTATGTGGGAAAACTCTGATGGAATATGTCTCTCCCAAGGACTCTAGTGTGTCCCTAAAGATTGTTGGATCCACTTTTCAGTTTAACATCTACCTCTGCTTAAGCGTGTTTCTTTTGACTTTTATTCACTGTCACTGAAACCTCAAATATCCTGAATGCCAAACCTTGTCTCAGGAACTGTTTCCAGAAAATCCAACCTATTACAGTAGTTTGTCTAATAACACCACAGTTTATAATAAATATTATGCATGGGAAAATTAACCTTCAAAATTGTTAAAAACAAATATACTGTTGGACATTGCATTAATGGCCTCAATTCTTCATACATACCCTTTGCCCATGAGACTCCAGTCTTCCTCATGAAAGAGGTAGAATATATTTCTCCATAACCTAACCTCGTGTTTGGTCACGTGACTTGCTTTGACCAAAATAAAAGACAGAGATGGTGGCATCCTAGTTGCAAGCCTAGGTCTTAAAAGTCCTGGAGAGATCTGTATTGTTTTATTCTTCTTTGTAATAAGGAGGATAGCCAGTTTGAGAAGGGAATACAATAAAAAATAAAACTAAGATAAGAAAAGAAGAAATAAAATTATAATTATTTGTAGATGATAATATATAAGCTAAAATATCAAAAAGTCTAAAGAATAACTTGCTGGATACAATAAGAATATACAAAATTTTATCCATATATACTAATAATATATTAAAATTAAGAAATTTTATTTTTAAATATTAAATTTACAAAAGATGTTATTTTTAAAAGCATGAAGAATAAGGTAAAATTTAGAATGTAGTTCATAAAAAAACTCTATGAAAAATATGAAAAGTAATAACTACATGAGTCAAAGCATGGAAATTTGTAAGATATTCATTAATAGGGAGTTCTATATTGACAATGTTAATTTTCTTCAAGTTAATCTATATATTTAATGTAATACCAATCAAAATTCAAGATTTATTAAGGAATTTGACCAGTTGATAAAACAACAAGTATAAAGAGCCCAAAATAGCCAAGAACCTCTTTAAAAAGAAATATGAGGACTTACTCTATCAGACATTACTTAATATTACAAAGGTATGATGCTGCTGCAGGTATAAATACATAGACTAAACTAAGATATTTAAAAGCTCTGAAACAGATCCATGTTTACTTATGTATAGATATATCAAAAATAACGTTGCACTGAGGTGCGTACAAACATTTAGATCAATTGTGTTTCAATCATTAAACAATATTGGTGAAAATAAATTGGAGCACCACTTTTCATCTTACACAAAAATATCAATAAATTCCATGGATCAAAGAGCTAAATGAACAAGGAAATACATAAAGATTTGACTAACATAGAAAACATTCAGTATTTAATATATGCTCTTACTTTAAAGTAGTACCAACACACAATCCTTAACCAACTAAAATAATGAAATTCGAAGACTTTAACTGCCTAGTGTGATACACACACACACACATATGCTATATATACATATATATATATGTCCAACATGGTAATCTGAGTTACATTTTAACATTGCATTTAAAACTACAACTGACAAAGCTTTATAAAATAATCCCCTGAATCATCACAATTATTCATTGTTTTCAAAAAAGGGTAATTGATTCCATTTTTATTATATTACCACTGATGGGGTAATTTTCCTATCACGCACTGGTGTCGGGTAATGAGTAGTTACATCTTAGAAATAGAAGAGTGTTTTAAATATCTAGCTTCTCTCATCTCTAAAATTTCTAAGAATATCTCAAGTTTAGTGCTCAAGAAGAAAATGTATTTTGAATCAATCATAATATTTCACATATTTTGAGTAAATCTCATCTTTTTTACTAAGCTACCCTCTTCTGGTGACAACAGTATATAAAAGTTAAGAAGTTGAAAATTATGTTTCTTATCTCATAAGGGTTTCTGCCTCCATATGAGCTAGTTTTCTGAGTGAGATGAGACCGTTAATTAAAATTTGGTGACTACAGAAAATTCTCCATATTTCAGAATCGATATCCCTATAATACTCCAAACAACTTTCATCAAGAATCTCACTGCTTTCATATTTATTTGATATGCCAATCCAGGTAAAGCCAGTTAAGCAGAAAGAGATGATCATTTTATTTGTTTTCAATACTAATTATAAATCAGACAAGAGCTATAATTTCTTAATAAACAGGCATTTTGCTAAAATTTCACATTTTTCGTTTCACTGAATCATAATTAAATTTTAATAGAACTATTCAAGGAAGGTATTAATTGTGGTAAAAACAAGGACTAATTTAAATTACTAAAGGTTAAATTATTCTAAATCTCAACACTATTATTCAAAGTAAGGACTTTAAAATATAAATACAAATTATTTTTACTTTAAATTATTTAAATATTTATATTTTCAAAACATAAATTATTTAAATGTCTCCATGAAAGGAAATTATTGTTGAATATACATTATATGTAATTATTAAATAGGCTTAAACTATATTTGTAACATATACTGTTCTATTGGATTTAACCTTCTCAGAAATGTAAGAGGAAACATTTAAATGAATAATTTAGTTAGGAAAATATTAAACCATGTAATATAATTATGTTATCACATTTTATTGAAGATTAAAACATATAGTTGACTAAATGTATTAATAAAAACAAATAAATATATGCAAACAAAAATGTGTAAAATCTTTGTAGAAGGTAAATTTAATATCCACATGAATTCTTATATATTGATACTTACTTTTGGAAAAGCACACTGTTTACTCTCTCAAATGTTCGATCTCATGTAGAAGTAGAAATGCCAATAAGTGATTTCCAACTTGAATGCTTCTGCTTGGCCTACCACGAATTTATCGAGTTGGGAAAATAGCTAGAGGATAATACAAATAACTTGTATTAAATTTATTTAAATATTGAAATTTTCATAAATAAAGAATGAATTAGTGTGTCCCTAGTGCTGTAATAATTCTTTGATTAAAAGTCATGGGTGTAAGGAAGAGTATTAAAGTTTTAATTCATAATAGACAAATAAATAAAGAGTACATTCAAGTTTAAAAGTATCATCACTTAGGAAAAAAATCCATATAGAGCCTATGTTTAGGTGTACATTTTAACATTCATGAATAAGAAAAGACTATATGTATATTATAGGAATAATGTAATCTTTTATATTTAACACTGAATTTTGTTATGTAGAATGTTCATATAATTCACTATATGTGTGTATGTATATATACACATACCCATAAGTGTATATTAAATCATCTTTTTATTCTAAGAAATATTTATTGAGTGTCTATCGTGTGCCAGACACTAAAGATATATCAATATGAAAACAGACATTATTCTGAAATTTAAAGAATGTAAGTCTATTTTTATTTCATTCCTTTTATTTTAAAACAAAAACATACATGTTTCCCTTTTTTCTACTTACATAAATTGTCCCAAGTGAACAGGATTCTAGCCTAAAGGCATTTTGTAGATATGATTAAACTCCATAGTCAATTGACTTTTAAATAAGGGAGACTATCTGCTATAATCTGGGCATGTCTGATTTAATCAGCTAAAAGGCCTTAAGAGCAGAGCTGAGGCTTCCCTTGGAGAAGAAGAAATTTGGTCTATGGACAGCAACTTCAACCCATGTCCTAGAGGTTAAGCCTGCTAGTCCTGATCATCTGCTTTATGAACTTAGGTCTGGCCTGGCTAGCCCAGAGAATAGTATGAGCAATTTCTTACAATAAATCTTATATGTATATGGTATGCATGCCTTTTTACACATATTTAGTCTATCCTTATTGTTCATGGATTCTGTATTTGTGAATCTTCCTACTCATTAAAATTAATTTGTAATCACAAAGTTAATTAATTTGTAACCACAAGGTGCTTTCGTGGTTATTCATGGGCACGTACAGCACAATGGACAAAATTAAATCATCTTACATATTCCCAGCTTACATCAAACAAGGTGACACTCCACCTTCTTATTTTAACTTCTCAGAGGGCTATGACCAGAGAATGGAGACTGTAGACCATGGTACAGTGTAGCCCAAGAACTTTCAGCCCTGGGGCCAGTTAGATAAGCTTTAAATCCCAACTCTGGTAACTCTTTTTGAATGGCCACATGCAA
>CAUYRT010019601.1:0-42251 GCA_963574885.1 Lepilemur ruficaudatus
TAGCTGGGACTACAGGCATGTGCCACCATGCCCGGCTAATTTTTCCTATATATTTTTAGTTGGCCAATTAATTTCTTTCTATTTATAGTAGAGATGGGGTCTCGCTCTTGCTCAGGCTGGTTTCGAACTCCTGACCTTGAGCGATCCGCCCACCTCGGCCTCCCAGAGTGCTAGGATTACAGGCGTGAGCCACCACGCCCGGCCGGTACTGTGTTTTTAATTTCAGTTTCCATATGTTCATTGCTAGTATGTAGAAATATTAATTTTTGTGTGTTGATCTTGTATTCTGCAACACTGCTGAACTCATTTATTAGTACTAGGAGTTATTTTGTAAATTTTGAAGGTGTTCTACATAGAGAATCATGTCGTCTGCAAAAAAGTACAGTTTTATTCTTCTTTTCCAATTCATATGCCTTTTCTTTTTCTCGACTAATTGTGCTAGCTAGGACTTCCAGTATTATATTTAGTAAGACTGGTAAGAGCATACATTCTTGCCTTTTTCCCATTCTTAGGGGGAAAGCATACAGTCTTTCGCCATTTAGTATGGTATTAACTGTAGGATTTTTCTAGATGTTCTTTATTAAATTGGGGGAGTTCCCCTCTATTCCCAGTTTGCTGACAGTTCTGATCATGAATGGGTGTTGAATTTTGCCAACTTTTTTGGTATCAATTGATCTGACCATGTGGTTTGATTTTTTTTTCTCCCATGGCTTGTTAATGGTGGATTACACTGGTTGATTTTCAAATACTGAAGTGGCCTTGCACACCTGGAATAAACCCCACTTAGACATGGTATATAATTCTTTTTATAAGTTGCTGGATTGTTTTGCTAATACTTTGTTGAGGATTTTTGTATCTGTGCCTGTAGTTTTCTTTTTTGTTCTGTCTATCTGGTTTTGATATCAAGGCAATACTAGTCTCATAAAATGAATTAGGATGCATTCCCTCCTCTTCTATTTTCTGGAAAAGATTATACAGAATTGGTGCTAATTCTTCTTTAAATGTTTTGTGGAAATCACCAGTGAAAACCTCTGGGCATGGAAACTTCTGTTTTGGAAGCCTTTTAATTATGAATTCAATTTCTTTAATAGTTATAGAGTTATTGAAATTATTTCATCTTAGGTAAGTTTTGGTAGTTTAGGCTTTCAAGGAATTGGTCCATTTCATCTAAGCTGTTGAATGTATATGCAAAGATGTTTGTAGTATTCTCTTTTTGACCTTTTAATAGCTACAGGATCTGTAGTGATATCACCTGTTTTGTTCCTAATATGGTAATATCTTCTTTTTATCTTTGACAGTCTTCTTAGAGATTTATCCATTTTATTGATCTTTTTAAAGAACCAGCTTTTTAACTGGTTTTCTCTGTTGTTTTTCTGTTTTCAACTTCAATGATTACTGATCTTTATTATTTCCTTCTTCTGCTAGCTTTGAGTTTATTTTGACTTTCTGTTTCTAATTTCTTGAGGTAAGAGTTTAGATTATTAATTTGAAAACTCTTCTTCATTCTAATGTAAACATTTAGTGCTATAAATTTCCCTTTCAGCACTGCTTTAGCTGTGCCCCACAAATTTTAATATGTTGTATGTTCATTTTCATTCAGTTTTATGTATTTTTAAAATTTACTTTGAGAATTTCTCTTTGACTGATAGATTACTTAGAAGTGTGTTATTTGATTTCCAAGTGTTTGGACATTTTCCTGTTATCTTTCTGTTATTGATGTCTAGTTTAATTACATTATGGTCAAAGAACATATTTTGTATGATTTCCACTTCTTTAAATATACTAAGGTTAGTTTTACGATCCAGGATGTGGTCTAATTGGGTTAGCATTTCATGGATACTTGAAAATAATGTGTTTTATGCTGTTTCTGGGTGGAATGTTCTATAAAGAGCAATTGGAACCTCTTAGTTGATGATGTTGTTCCGTCCTTCTATATCCTTGCTGATTTTCTGTTCAAGATCTGTCAAGTTCTAAGAGAGAAATGCTAGAGTTCCCAAATATAATTATGTGGAATAACCTATTTTCCAATTCTATCAGTTTTTGCTTCATATATTTCATAGCTCTGTTATTTGGTGCATATATATTTTAAATTGCTATGTCTTCTTGGTGGAATGACACTTTATCATTGTGTGATCTCCTTCTTTGTCCCTGGCAATTTTCTTTGCTCTTTAGTCTACCTTATCTGATATTATATAGAGCCACTCTTGCTTTTTTAAAATTAACATTTGTATCGCATATCTTTTTCCAACTCTTACTTTCAATGTATCTATATCAATACATTTTAAGTGAGTTTCTTATAGACAGCTTATACTTGAGTCATGTTTTTATCTATTATATTATCCCTGTTTTTTAATTAATATATTTAGAATATTCACTTTTTTGTAATCTTCCATTATTTTATTGTATTTTATTAATTAATTAATTTTTATTATTTATTTCAGGATACTATGGGGGTACAAACATTTTGGATTCACTTTTAAAACTAATTATTGACATGTTAGGGCTTAAT
This sequence comes from Lepilemur ruficaudatus, assembly GCA_963574885.1. Taxonomy (NCBI): domain Eukaryota; kingdom Metazoa; phylum Chordata; class Mammalia; order Primates; family Lepilemuridae; genus Lepilemur; species Lepilemur ruficaudatus. Next base: position 2,510 of record CAUYRT010019601.1, read on the forward strand.
CCTGCCATTGTATTATTTGTTTTCTGTTTGTTCCCTCTGTTTTTCATTCTTCTCTTTCCTTTTTCTTATCTTCCTGTGAGTTACTTGCACATTTTTGAGAATTTAATTTTGATTGGTCTATAGTCATTTTTAGTATATCTCTTTGTATAGTTATATTTTAGTGGTTTTATAACAAGCACATGTAACTTATCACAGACTACTGGTATCAACATTTTCCTATTTCAATAATTGTAGAAACCTTACTTCCACTTAGGTTACTTTATATCCTTCCTACTTCTTACATATAATTGTCTTATATATTACCTCTACATATGTTGAACACCACACCAGATGTATAATTTTTGTTTGAACCATCAAAAATGTTTTTTAAAAATTAATGAGACATACCCTATATATTGCCTGTTATACATACCCCCTATTTTTATTCATTCACTGTTTTTTCCTTCATGAAGTTCCAAGTCTCCTTCTGTTATCATTTCCTTTATGTTTAGAGAATTTCTTTAGCCATTATTTAAGGATAGGTCTGCTACTGATAAATTCTCTTCATTTTCCCTCATCTGAGAATGTTTTTATTTTCTCTTCATTCCTGAAGGATATTTCCAACAGATGTAGGATTCAGAGTTAACTATTCTTTTCTTTCAGCCCTTGAAAATGCTGTGCGCTTCCTCTTGGACTCCATGATTTCATATGAGAAATCCACTGTCATTCAAATTATTCTTCCCTATAGATAATGTCATTTGTTTCTCTCTTGCTGCTTTTTCTTTGCCTTTAGTTTTTAGAAGTTTGGTTATGATGTATTTTGGTGTAGATTTCTTTGGATATATCTTGTTCGGGTTTTGCTCAGCTTCTTGATTCTGAAGGTTTATGCCTTGTGCCAAATTGGGGGAAATTTCAGTCATTATTTATTTAAATATTGTAGTTTTTAAAATTTTTTAATTAGAGATGCAGGTCTTGCTATGTTGCTCAGGCTCATCTCGAACTCCTGGCCTCAAGTGATCCTCCCACCTCAGCCTCCCAAAGTGCTGGGATTACAGGCATGAGCAAGTTTAAATATCCAGTAATGATCACAGCAATATCCTAGATGGTCTAGATTTTGATCGCTAGAATGCTGGGGGTTAAAACATATGATCTCAAAGTCCCTTTCTAAGCTAAGATTTGATAATATTGTCATTAAGAAAATAAGATTCTATTATACATAATCACCACGATCAACTCAGTTAAGGGACTAAAACTCACTGAGGTCACAGCTCTCCCTGAGTCACAAGACACTCCCCACCCTCCTTCTGTACATAACAGTTACAAAGCTTGAGGAATCTGCCAAATGATGTGGGCTCTTACTGGAACACATTTGTACCTAATTACTCTAGACCCTACTTGGAATTATATTTCTCACAACAGCATCTAACAGGTTCCAGTTGTTAGTTTTAGGATTTTTTTTTTTTTAAAGAAAACTGTATGGTTTTTTTTGTTTTTTTGTTTTTTTTTTGAGACAGAGTCTCACTCTGTTGCCCGGGCTAGACTGAGTGCCGTGGCATCAGCTTAGCTCACAGCAACCTCAAACTCCCGGGCTCAAGCAATCCTTCTGCCTCAGCCTCCCGAGTAGCTGGGACTACAGGCACGCACCACCATGCCCAGCTAATTTTTTCTATATATATATCTTTAGTTGGCCAATTAATTTCTTTCTTTCTATTTATAGTAGAGACGGGGTCTCACTCTTGCTCAGGCTGGTTTCGAACTCCTGACCTTGACCGATCCGCCCACCTCGGCCTCCCAGAGTGCTAGGATTGCAGGCGTGAGCCACCGCGCCTGGCAGAAAACTGTATGTTTGAAGTTTAAAGAATAATTTGAGCTGGAATTGGTTGCTTTCAAGAGCCCCAGGAATAGGGAACAATTGGATAGTCACGCATCTGGATTATTTACCACTAATAGAAAAGACAATCAAGTTCCTTCCGAAAAGCATATTCTGAATACTGCAAAATGGCAAGTTTGCTTACAAATCAATAAAAATGAAATATTTTTCCTAATCACCTTATTTTCAGAATTTGTAGGAAAAATAGCACAAGTCCATAAATCCAGGCAAAGGTTGCTCTTTTGAGTTAAAATAGCCGACTTTTTAAGAGAAAGCTTTAAAGATCAAAAAAGAAGCTAAATACCATGATTGTGCCTGATTGGACACGTGGGGAAGGCACAATGCAGCAGGTAATAATGGTGGGGAGCTTAAGCCCATCAGGACGGTTCAGACACCGAGATAATGCTCCCTGCCTGACAGGTTCTGCAGCAAGCCTGCCTGGATTCTAAGGCTGTCTTTTGCTCCTCACCAGCTTGTGTGTCTGTGGCTAAGTCTGTTAACCTTAACATGCCTCCATTACCTCTTCTGAAAAATGGACACAATAAAAACAGTGCCTGTGCCCTAGGGTGGTATAAGGATATAAAAAATAAAATAAAACATGTGAAGGGCTTAGCCTCCTTCCTGCCTGGCATATAGTAAGTGCTCAATAAATTTTGGTCATTGTACATAGACACATAGTAAGTGCTCAATAAATTTTGGTCATTGTACACAGACAGACACAGGCAGATCATGCACAAAATGCCAGGCAGCCAGTAAGCTTTGAACAGAACATAGCCATTACTGTTCCATAAAATAACACAGCAATCACAGACAAAAAGGTAACTGTAGTTTCACTTAGCATGTTCTAACAGTTGCCTGATGAATCCAGTCAGAATCTTCTCGAGTGGCATTTTAATTAGGAACATCTTTGTAGAACAATGTCTAAAGCACAGAATTCCGCAAGGCAGGTCATAGGAGCTAAAACTATCATCCTATAGGAGAAGTTATATTTGTGACAATATTCCACTCAATGTGTCTCATTTGTGCTAATACCCTCTGGTGTCTAGCACATAGTAGATACCCAGTAAGTGTTTAAGTATACTCAAGTTTAAGTATACTCAATGAGTATAGCAGCCCCTACACACCCAGGCACATCATGACTAAATGTTGTAAGCAAGAAGAGGCTCTGCACTTATGAAACATCCCTGCTACCTTTCAAGAGAGATAAGTATCTTACAAATGATCGTCCATATAATTCACAAAATTAATAGCCCTTGGGTGAAAAGTTTGGATAAAAGAGATATGATAAAAGGGATTCATGTCAGGGTCTTTGAATACAGAATAGAAACCAGGAAATCTCCATTATATGCCACTTGTTGAAATACATTTGTAATCCTTTCATAAATCAAGTACACCAAAGTAACTGTGAACTTCATCTCAGAGTGGTGCAAATACGCAAAATGCTGGCCTTTTGCTTCACGGATCAGAAACACACAACCGCATTCACTAATCACTTTACACAAATACCAAAAACGGCTCTGAATGTGCCAAAGAGAGATCTAAAACACCTAGCAAATGAAAGCTGGGGCTACAGGAAAGCAGGCAGCAAACGGTTACATCAGCGTAGGCACGATATGCAAGCTACAAGTAAACACATTTCAACCTTCAACAACGGGGCAGGCAGGGTGTAAAATGAACTGTTACCGAACACACACAAAAACAGGCAGAGAACACAGCTCTCTTCCTTACAGACAGAATCAGATAAATTTAAAGATCTACAAGCGTATTCTTTTAACCCCTACTATAGCTTCCTGCTTTCTACATGTCTATTTGTGAGCTACAAAATGTCGAGGGCCTGTGTCCTATCCCACTTTTATCAAATGTTCCCTACCAGAGCAGACAGACGTGTGCATGTCAGGCCCAGCTATAGTTTCAAGGCTTTTTCTTTTTTAAATTCATTTGGCTGGCCATGTAAAAATGTATATCCGTGGATCCGTGTCGGGAGAACCCAGAAAAAGGCTGCTTATAAATCCTTTGCTTGACTAAAGAACACTGTTGTCTGAATGTGGGGTAGGGTTTTAAAAAGAAGATACTGGTAATTAAATCCAACACGGGACAATGAACCCCTATGAAAGAGTCCACATCTGCCTGTAACAGGTGGCTGTCTTTCTGTTTTATGGGGCAGTCTGAGGTCCCACAAAAGCAGTCATATTTTTGTAAATGACTTTGAGAATTCCTCCTAGTATTCTTACTATTGTATCCCACATTATGGTCTGTTCAGAAAAAATATCCAAGTCCCCCCGCCCCTGCACCAAGGGTCATCTGACTCTCTGAAAATGTAACTTGATTTAACTAACACTTTATTAGGACATTTTGCAACCCTATAAACATCAGAGGATAACATGTAGAAAAATGATAAAGCACATTGGTTTGTTTTTTGGTTTTCTAGTAGAGACGAGAACCCCAAAGGCAAAGATTTTGTTGTCCTCTAAGACATGAACCAGTTTTGAATCTAACTTAACAATCTTATGTGAATGTTCCTTTTTCCACTGAGGTTTTTTTTTTCTGTTGTTGTTGTTGTAATCAGTTCCTCATATCCTCACTGACTCGGCTTTGTTATTCTGCTAGTTCCCTCATTAAATGAGTTCAAAACTTCGACACATGCTCTCTATTTACGTTTTTAATGATGTAAGAATTAGTGTTTGATAGTTCCTGGGCCCAATAATCAAGTCACGCCTGGGAGATTGAGGTCTGTGCATCAGGAGGTCTCGGTCATACTCAGAGGGTGGCTACAATAAGACAGGATTCAGATTAATTAGCTAAATTGGCTACTGTGGCATAAGTGAGGCTAAAGGTAGCGGGTGACATCTTCCCCCTGACACACACACACACATTGAGGCCACAGCTTTACACAGAGCAAAGCTCACATGTTGAAAGTCAGTGAGGGGCTGGGCGCGGTGGCTCACGCCTGTAATCCTAGCACTCTGGGAGGCCGAGGCGGGTGGATTGCTCAAGGTCAGGAGTTTGAAACCAGCCTGAGCAAGAGTGAGACCACCCCCTTCTCCACTAAAAATAGAAACAAATTAATTGGACAACTAAAAATATATGTAAAAAAATGAGCCGGGCATGGTGGCGCATGCCTGTAGTCCCAGCTTCTTGGGAGGCTGAGGCAGGATTACTTGAGCCCAGGAGTTTGAGGTTTCTGTGAGCTAGGCTGATGCCACGGCACTCTAGCCCGGGCAACAGAGTGAGACTCTGTCTCAAAAAAAAAAAAAAAAAAAAAAGAAAGTCAGTGAGGGCAGCAAGTCCACTCCTACACATGTGCATCTACAAGAGCAATTAATGCTCATGTTCACAAGACCTATGAGAATATTCAGAGCCTTTATTCATAAAATCCCCAAACTGGAAACAACCCAAATGCCCATCAACAAGGGAGCGGGCAAATTATGGTAGCTTCATCATAATGGGATACTGTACAGCAAGAACAAAGTACTGATATATGCAAAACCATTTTGTTGCATATAAGAAGCCATATATAAAGGAGCACATATTGTATTACTCCATTATATGAAATTCAAGTACAGGCAAAACTTATTTATGATTATTGATTACCTAGGGGGAGGGGATTGACTGGGAAAGACCATGGTGGAACTTTCTGGAGGGACAGAAATAGTACTGATCTGGATGTTGGTTATAAAGGTACATACTTATGTAAAAACAAAAATCATCAAGCCATGTATGTATGACTTGTGCATCTTACTGTACATAAATTTCTCCTTAAAATGATTTTTTTAAAAAAAGAAAAATATATTCCAAAAGAAGCAGGTAGGGAAAGAGATAGGGAAAAGAAAGGGAAGGGGGTTTTAAAAGATTCATCTTTCACATTTACAGTAAATAAATTAAATAAGAACAAACTAAATAAAAGAGGGACAAACCCCAAAGGCCATGAGGCCTAGTTGGGTACATTTATATGTGACAACAAATCTCAGCCTGAGAGTTGGTGAAGCACAGGTATCTTCTTAATGGTGGGATGGCCTGATGCTTGGAATACCAGGGGATGGCTGGCATTTTTCTCTTGAGAGGCTGGGACAGTCCAGAGTTGAAGGTAGATCCTGAATCCTAACACTCTGGGGGACCATGCTCTAATGGGACACTAGGTAAGGATCTGATAAATGAATCAAGAAAATGCTTAAGTTAGGTGCTCTGACAATGGTAACATTGACATAAAGGCATGCAAATAAACAATGGGATTCCACAAGATTACCCATTTCAATCTGGGGACAAATGATTTTTAAGCTAAATAGAACATACATAAAGCCACATTCAAAACTGCACACCTATTCCAAAATGATGATTATTACTTAAAGATGCACTTTCAGCTTTTAGAATTCTCGACGGAGTCCTGATTATTGTTAAACTCCATTGCATCCACCTACTGAATTTTCAATAACAGGCCTAAAACATTTCCAGTGGGTGAAGACTTGAAAATAGACTCAGCCATCTGAAAGAATTGAGTTTCTTTTTCTGCCAAATGTGACAGCCACATGTAGTGCAGCCCCAGCAGCTCCTGCCACATCCTTTCTGCCCCAGGTGGAACAAGCACCTCCCAAGAGCGCGACTTCCCCTCGCTGAGAGGGCTCAAGCCAGCTGACAGCTGCGCAGACAAGAACAGGGTGACCCAGACCCAGAGGAGAGGGCCCACTCCTCCCCCCAGGGGCCAGCACAGCCCACTCACTGGGAGGCTGGCCACTGTGCTAAACAGTTTCCAGCACACTCTCATTTAATCCTCCAAGTGGCCTGATCAGGTAGTTGGGTTCTCAAAAGGAAATAAATGGCACACACTGGAATAGGGTAATCTGAGGTGCAATTGATAAAAAGACTCCTACAGAGTGGGTGAGATGTAGACAAAGCCCAGGGCAGTAGCCCAGGGCTAGAAACAAGGGAGCCCTAGACCTGGAGGCACGAGGGGAGAGGGGTGTGGAGGAAGGTGGACTTCTGGAGCAACCACTTGTCCAGCGAGGGACACAGCCAGCCCAAACCCCCTGGGCAGGGAGCCAGCGGGACCACCCTTGATCTCACTGGCCTCCCCAGCTCCCTGTCCTCTCCCACCAGGGCTCCTGTAGAGCCAGAGCCCATGGGAAGCCACAGGGCAGGAGCCCACTGCCATGGCCCACGTTGGCCTAGCCCAAAGCAGAGCAGGTGGGACAATGGGGAGACCTCCTGGTGGTCAGGACACCGCCTCCGCCTCCGTTTCACAGTGAGAAGTCCTCTCTGGGTGAGGCAGAGGGCAGGGTTCTAGAGCCCGTGTAGGCAATTCCTATACTGCGTTTCCCTCCGGCCCTCCACAGTCGCTGACAGCACACCAGCCATATGCCCTGAGCAAATGCTGCAGACTTTGTAAGTGCCTTCCAACTTAGTCCTCTGACTCTATGGATTTGTGGTTTAAAATGAGGGGACACTAAGCCAACAGGACACATTAAAGGCATTCAAAATAGAGCCTACCTTCAAAACTGGAGCTGATGCTGCACTCACTTCTCCTTCCCAGGTTCCTCCTCTCTCTTTCCCACGGTCCTCCTCTCTTTCTCACGGTCCTCCTCTCTTTCCCACGGTCCTCTTCTCTTATTCCTGCCTCCATCTTCACTCCAACCATTGCCCCTTTTATCTGGAAAAACCTCCCTTCCACACTAGAATTTGGCTCAATTTAAAGGACAATCCTCTCCCAAACTCAGGGGTTTTGTTTCTGAAAGGCCAAGGAATAACTTCTATTTACACCTCAACAGAGTCAATCCGCGGGTGGCCCTTATGTAAAGCTTTCCAACTGTTAAAATGGGAAAGAGCTGCTGGATTCAAGTGTAGTCCAGGAAATAAAAAAGTCTATCCTCCTACAACTACAGAGAACAATGTCTATCAGCATGTTACCAACAAAATTCCCCCCAGCTTTCTGCACACCGAAAAGAAAAGAAAAAAGAAACGTTGGCAGGATCACCCTGAGACAAAATCCTGTAGAAAGATTTAACTAGGTTCCTATTCATTTCAGACATGGAAGGGGCAGAGGTAGAGGGGCCCAGAGCTTGGAAGTCCAGAGCACATTGCACATTTTTTCATCAACAATCCTTTATCATAAAACCCTCCCACCCAATATTCCGGGCTCCTTTACGGGGACCACCTGCTTCTCTGGGCCCAAGGTTCCCTATACCTGCCTCCCCACAGCCTAGGCACAGTTTTTTGAAGTATGATCTGGTGCCACAGAGATGACAGCAGGGGACCTGCAGGGTTTCTGCATGCAGCTCTTCCTACCAAAAACAATCCACCCTTCTCCAGTGTGGGACAGGAAGTTTATGGTACAAGGACTTTAAGACCCAGTTAGTATTTCCCATGAAGAACAGCCTCCAGGTGATCCTTTTTTTTTTACCCCAAACAATTCAAACTATGATTTACAACTCTGCAGTATATAATTTGTTAACATGAATGAGATACTTTTTTGTAATTAACCCCTAGATGACTTCTGCAAAAAGCATAATTTTCAAAACCTTACCAAGGAAATAGGTTTTGTTCAATGCTTCATGGACATAAAGGGGTAAAGGAAAATAATATTGCTCCTATCATAAAGGCAATATAAATAGAAAGGTAGAAAATAGCATAATTTGGAATCTACACTTACTTTGCTACTTAAGTGGTCAAAACTGAATTTCACCTGCATTTTGCATGGAATGGAAAAAAGTAAAATTCTTTTAAACTCTCAAGGCAAATAAACAAGTACGTACATTATACACTATACCAAGCGTGATATTTTTTCCAGCATTTTCTAAGAAGTGACACACATTTTGGAAAGAGATCATTCTGGGTCTAAAAGAAGCAATTTCAAAACAGGTATCCCAGATATTGAGGGCAAAGCTATATGCGCTGTTAAGCTGTCAACTCATCCCCTAAGGGAGTCCCAGGCAATCAATCCTCAAGTACCCCATAGCCTTTGGTCAGCAGAGCCCACACAGGAGACAGGAAAAGGGTTTTGCTTTGTACTCACTCTTACAAAGTTGTCAGGGAACAAACCTCTCCTGCCATTGATCTGTCCCTCCCACCAGCCTCCATCCTCCTTCCTGATGTTGGTGATGATCTCACCCACGCTGATGGTCAGCTCATCGTCGTGCTGGGCCTGGTAGTCAAACTCCACTATGGCCTCCACTGGAAGGAACAGGAAAAAAAAGAGCAACTCAGATTAGATGTTGGAGAAGTCTGAGGCCCAGTGTCCCCAGAAGGCCAGTAAAGTTACATTAAAAGGACTTCCCCTCTATGAATATTCAAAGTAACAGGGCCACACACATCAACCCAATTTTGGTTAACCTGAAGCCTGCAGCACAGAAACCACACAAAGTGCTGGTCCGTGGTCAGGCACAGGCAGGGTGGCCCTACAGGTCTCAGGGCCAGGAGGGGATTCAGAGGGGAAACCGCATAATAACAGCCAGCTAATAACGTTTGCCGCCCCCAGACGGAGTCCAGCATCGTCTCCCCAAGCGCAGTGTGCAGACAACACACGAGTTTAGCTCTTAGGTCCCCCTTCCCTCACCAGTACTAACTATGTGATGCTAACCTCTCTGGGCCTCAGTTGTACAAAATGTCAATGCTCATAATTCCCACCCTACTGAGGCAATACCCATCTCTCCTCTCAGCGACAACACGTGTAAAGACAGCTGGTGCAGAGGGCCCAACTGGCCAAACCAATGTCTCAGACTGCCTACATCAGAACCACAATTGCCTCCTCAACAGAGGAGTTCTTAGGCAGCAATACCATGTTAAATTGTTTCCCAATCTATGGTAATCTCTCATACTTGGTAACAGGCAGAGGCAACAGAGAAGAAAGATGGGTCTTCTTGTTGACAAAGTGCCAATGCAAATTAACAAAACTAACCAATCCAGAGATGAGTTAACTTATCCATATATCAATTATGCAATTCATTTAGACTTTGGGCTTCTCCTCATGACCACCTCAATACAAACCAACCTCATGACCTTTCCTTTTTTATTTGCAGCTCCATATGAATGAATGAATGAATGAATGGCAAATAAATGAATTCAAGGATAACAAAAATTAGATGAAACTCCAAGCGGTGAATTAGCAATTCAGAAATTATGGCAAAATTAATGGAAAAGTCAAATGAGCTCAACATAGAGTGCATATACTAAAATTAACTCAAAATAGATTATAGACCTAAATGTAAGAGCTAAAACTATAAAACTTTTACAAGAATGCATAGGAGAAAATCTTAATGACCTTGGGTTTGGCAAAGTTTTCTTAAATAGGAGACAAAAGGCACAAATGAGTAAAAAAAAAAAAAAAAGCAATATATTGAGGTAGGTTTTTCCAGGAAAAACGCTGGTAGGTGAGTGGGTGCCCATCACATGGGCTTTTCATATCCATTTGGGATAAATTCCCAAAGCTCCTCCAGTTCGGAATATCCTATCCATCCAGGCCAGGGCACTCCTTCTGTCTACTCATCACGTCCACTAAACCAGACAGTTCATGAGCAACTCCAAATGGAGTTTCCTTCCCTACATCATTTTGTCATTCCAAAATTAGCCGTCTGATCCCACTGTCATAAATCTGTCTGGGAAGAAGTTGAGTTGCAAACCATTCTCATCACTTATCAACAGAAAGGAGTGTAAGAGTATGGACAAAGCAATCTTTGCAGATTTCTCCAAGTTCCTGACAAGTAGACAAGCACAAACACTCTGATTTTCTTGTATCATGCTCTGTTCCCCAGCAGGTAAAATGAGCTGTCATAACAACCAGAACCAGGTCAATTAAAACACAACTTCAGATCACCTAGATATTGATCTATTAAAGCTTTGCTATAGGAACTGAGATTACAGTAACCACTGCTCATGTGCCACACACCTTTCCCTGACTAGCTCATTTAATCCTCACAATATTATGATGCCCATCTTCCCAATTAAAGAACCTGAAGCTCATCAGAGAAGTTCAGCTTATTTTCTGAGTCAGTGCTCTCCAAAAGTGGGATGCGCCCACTTCAAGGATCTGTTGAGATGATGGGAGAAAAAACTAGAATGTCTTCTCATTTTATTTTAATTTTAAAAAGAGAAAAATTCAACTTCTCTACTGTTCCATTTACAGAATGACTCTAGATCACACAGTCAGGGGTTCTCTGAGGGGCAGGATACAGGAGGGACAGTGGAACCAAGGAGCACTACCAGGGCAAGCACTGGCCTTCAGCATGGTGGGCTACCCTGCAGTTCTGTGATGCCTCCTGGTAAAGCCTCTTTATGGATATTACCCCTTTTAACTAAAATCACTCTCATTGAAGGGATTATTAGCTGCTTGGAAAGATTTGTGTAAAGAAAAGTAGGAGTTATAGACAGTGCTCAACATGAAGCCAAGTAACCAAGAAAATGGCAGAGCTGCCACTTCAGCTCCTGGTGGGACCTCCTTGCCAGCCACATTGGGAGGAGAGCACAAGGACAAGCCAATCAGATCTTACAGGGAGATCACCAAAAAAAAAAAACTCTCAATTATCAAGATGACTTGTAATACAGGTTTACTTCCACCTTTAAGGTAGGTGTTAAGTGTCAAACCATCGGGGTTAGCGAGATATTTAACACTTACGTGCACATATGGAAATAACATTATCGGAAATCAAGCAGGCGGGAGTGGGGAGGAGGGGACGGGTAAATTCACACCTAATGGGTACAGTGCACACTATCCGGGGGATGGGCACACTTATAACTTTGACTCAAACGGTACAAAAGCAACTTATGTAACCAAAACATTTGTACCCCCATAATATTCTGAAATTTAAAAAAAATGGACTTAGGACCCCTGACACATTATGTAATTTGACACAGAAGTTTGATCTGGTAGCTGTTTTACTATTAATAAATAAATATTACTAATTTAAAAAAAACTATGTACCTGAACCACGAAGAAAATGTCTTCATTTTCCATCAATGTCTAAAGTCATCTAATACTTAATCTTACGTTTTCCAAACGTTCATTAAGCCTAAAAAGAAGTGTTTAAGAGCTTCTCTGGGGTGTTCTCAATCTCCAATTAGTACAGTAACATATGCACATAATCTATACATACATAAATATATATGGAGATACTCAATTATTTTCAATTATTTTTTTAAACAGGAAAAGAAAGGGCTTGGAACATGGACCTAGGCTCCCTAAGGCCGATCCCCATTGGCACCTGGAAATGAACGCTTATAGCTTTTCTGACTGGGAACATATAAGCAAGCATGGCAGGAGGGATTGGGCAGTTCTACATGAGAGCTGAGAACAGGAAGGCTTCCAAGCAGGGATTTGGTCAAGGGGCCCATCTCGCTAGTGAACTTAAACTCTATATACTTTCAGGGACTCAGGACCTGACCAGCGGCATTTCTTCTTCCTTCTTGAAGAGCAACTTGGGCTTTCTCTGTTCCTATGTGAGCTTTACCAAGATAAACTCAGAACAGGCAAAAGGAATCTGCTTCAAGTAGATGTTTACTAAGAAGTAAACAGCTGCTGCCTGTTGTGACAAACTGAAGAGAAGCGCATCCTGCTTTTTATTTGATTTTTCTCTTCCAGTGAGCCCAAGGACACACCTTAATTGAGGGCTCCTCTGAGGCTGGCTGGGGATTAGGATTGGGGACTCAAAGATAAATAAAGCAAAACTGCATAATATTCAAGTCTTCCCAACATCCTATTTAGCTGTTCTTTCCTGGTTTTCCCTTTTCTTTAGACTCACCGTTTTAGCTTTTCTTTAAACTTAAGTAATCACCTGCATCCTCCTCGCCTTCTGGCCCCAGCTGAGCCCGGACCCTCCACATCACCTCCCTGGCTCCTGCCATTGAGGGATCTCAAGCTGTGTCTCCTCCTCCCTGTGAACCCCTAAATGCCTTCTGGGTATGGATCACCCTCAGTTCTGTCCTGGCCCGTAGAAGCTTCCTTGACATGCAGTAAGAGCTCAATAAAGACTTGATAAATTGACCACTAAGGTTGCATTTTCTGAGGGCAGATTGTTCTCTGCCCAACAAAGGCGCTACTAAAATGGTAAGTGTCGGTCACATTTTTGCAAATTGAGTCAGACTCTTCAGCTTCAGCGCACCAAAGGAGCTTGCTATTTAAAAGATCCTGTGGTTGATTCTTTTGTAACATGAATAATTACTTCCTGCTTTACCTTTCCTGTCAAGATGAATTTTTTACATATCAGGTTTCTCTAAGAGGAGGAAATCTGTGTATGGCTTCGTTAAGAGCTCATAAGTCACGAGGATAATGTCTCTCTTACTCCCTCTAAGGGCCCTTTTCTGTGTCCTCTGATTGAGAACTTTGTTGTCCAATATAGTGCCACCAGCCACATGTGGCTATTGAGTACTTGAAATGTGGCTAGTCTGACTTGAGATGTGCTGGAAGGTATACACCAAGTTTCAAAGACTTATTTGGGGAAAAACAGGATGGAAAATAGCTCATTATCAACTTTTATATTGATTGAAATGATATTTTGGATGTGTTGAATTACATAAATATATTACTTAGATTAATTTTTCCTTTTAAAAATATTATTGATATGGTGACCAGAATATTTAAAGTTACGTCTGTGGCTTGTATTTCCATTGGACAGCAATGGTTTAGGATAATATTTGGCAAACAGGTGATAAAGACCTTGGATTGCACAAATACAGCAAAAATATTCATGAGAGCCCAGGAGAAAGTTTGTGCCCCCCTAAAACCCATTTCCTCGCCTTCAAGATGCTGCCTAAGATTTTTTTTTTAATGGTACCCTTTAGGAAATTACCTCTGGGCATAAGCACAAATTTAAAACATTAAACTAAATATTACAAAATATATCAGAGGTGTAATTAGGACAACAGTAAACAAAATCCCATATTTAAAGACACCATAAATTAAAAAAACTTAAGAACGTCTGGCCCTCAGAAAAATACCACCCTCCAGCTGCCTGCTGTGCCAAAAGCCAGCCTCCACAAGTTTGCTACATCTACTGTCGCTGCAAAAACCAAAGCCACAGTTAACCCAGGTTACAAAAGACAGAGCCAGAGGAGATAAGAGATCAGCTTAGAAATGCAAAACGCTTCAAGCTGCCCTATCTCCACCTTCAAACTTGCTGGAATGTCTCCTCCCCCAAAGATGAAATGGGTGGTTTTTAACTGTCGGTTGGCTGAGCCAGCTGCCAAGCAGCTTCTCACAGCCAACTTCTCACGGTGGTGGCGGTGGCTTTTCGGAGGCCCCAGCTGTGACGGGGCCCCTCCCTGCCCCTGCACACAGTCCTTCCTCTCACCCGCAGCAATTTCACGTTGACTTACCCCCAGGCAGGCTACAAGTTCCATCTGGGAAAAGCCCTTATCTTTTCCAGGATTCTAAATCCCTCACCTAGCATCCTGTCTGGCTCAATAAATATTTGAATAAACTAGAAAGCATGAAGGAGAATTAAAGTTTCCAATTAATTTCCTTCGTTATATACACATATACATAATGTGGCAGAGGTCTCAATGCAGTAAGTTTTAATCATTTCAGAAGTAAAAATGTTACACACGTATCGCTTTGCGCTTGTTTTGTGAATTCTGAAGAATACATTTTTAATTTTAATGCTTCGTTTCAGTCCTCTGATTGAAGAGAGGAAATCAAGAAGTACTTTCTTTGCCAAAAAAGATTGCACCAAAAAAGATCATGAGTGACAATCATTAGTGATGGAAAGAACATTAGATATCATCTTGTCCGTTTTTTTCTCTCTGAATCTTGCAGATGAGGAACTGAAGCCTGGAAGTTTCCATGACTGAGGCTTAGAGAGGTTGAGAGCTAAATAAGACCAGGACTCGGCTTCCCAAATCACAGTTCACATGAGAGAAGGGAACACCTAAAGGAGAAAGCAGGGTGGTATAGTTTGGGTGTTCGGCCCCTCCAAATCTCTTGTTGAAATCTGATCCCCGTGTTGGAGGTGGGGCCTGGTGGGAGGTGTTTGGGTCACCCAGTCAGGTCACAGGGCAGATCCCTCATGAATGGCTTGGAGTCCTCACCTCTATAATGAGTGAGTTCTCACTTGATTAGTTCACACAAGAGCTGGTTGTTTAAAGGAGCCTGGCGTCCCCTCTTCCCTCTCTCACCATGTAACACACCTGCTCCTCCTTCTCCTTCCACCTTGATTGGAAGCTCCCTGAAGCCCAGCAGATGCTGGCGCCATGTTTGTACAGCCTGCAGAACCGTGAGCCAAATAAACCTTCTTTCTTTATAAATTATCCAACCCCAGGTATTTCCTTTCTAGCAACACAAAACAGACTAAAACACTAGGAAACCCAGGACCAGCAAGATACAGACTTTCATGCCATTGGGGTGGAGTTCTTTTTTTTTTTTTTCCTCATAGAGCATAGTTTCTAGAATACCCAGACAAAGTTACACCAATCAGGAACATATAAAAGAACCTACGTTCCAAACTAAAAAAGACAGAGAACATATCAGTGGTTGCCTGGGGACAGACTGAATGCAAATGGGTATGAGGGATCTTTTGGGGGTGATGGAAATATTCTAAAATTTTTAAAAAGCATTAAATTGTACACTTAAAATGTGTGAAAATTTATATCTCAATATTGCTTTTAAAAATAAAAACTAGAAGTCTGTGTGATGGCTATTTAGCAATTTATGATTGTAGATATTCGGTCACTGAGGTGGTAGACTGTTTGTGTCCCAGGTAAAGAATAACCCCCATTCAGAGAGGGGAAACTATTTGGGGGAATCTTCCCATCTGCCATGAGATACAGTCTGGTGGGACTGTCCATCAACATGTGCTGTCCTCTGCCAGCCAACATATAGGCACAGGATCTAACTATGACTCACAGCAATGTGACAAAGACTGAAGATGCCTGGAGCAGGTTCTCCCACAGCGCTCTCAGAAGAGATAGAGATCCCCGGGCCTGCCCAGTTGCTATCTTCCCCAGATCTGACCCTCTGGCTTCTCCTTCTACCACACAAACCACCCCCAAAGCCTCTGATCAATCCCTTTTCCTTAGTTAAGGGACAGTTGGTTTCTGTTACTTGAAACCAGAGAATCCTTAATGGATACACTCATGCATCAACTCTTAAAAAAATATACTCTTCCCTACACAAGTCTGCACAAGGCCAAGTTCTCACCATCCAGTGCTTTCCTGTTAGTGTCAGGGCTGAGGGGTTTGGGGGCCTGAACTTTCCAAGTCAAAGCTGCAGGCGCTGTGGGGATCGCCAAGTATTAATACAATGAAGCTCACTTACACACCAGCCACCTGTTCCTTTTGGCGTCTTCACAAACACACCACTAAGGGGCACCAAACCAACAACCAGGTAGTTCACAAGGCTAGAATCTGTTAGAAACTGAACATCAGCTTCCCCAAGGAAGATGGCTCAGGACTTGGACCCCAATGACAAAGAGTCACTGGACCTGAACTCTCTCCCTGGGCTGGGGCAGCACATCTTTGGCCAGATGGCCTCTGGCAGGTTCAACAATGTCTGTAGCAGGGCTGGTAGCAGCTCAAAGAACTAGGCTGGCAGGGAAAGAGGGAAAGAGATGAATCAAGTAAGAAGAGAACAAACAAACCCAGCTGTGCAAGAGGAAAGAAAGGCCCACCATTATCTGCCACTAAGGACGCTCTAGTCACTCACTGCTTTCCAGGACAACCCAAGGCACCTTGGCCTCCCAGCCCATTTCTCCCCTCTTGTCACCTCTACCTAAGCATCTTTACAGAGGACTTGAGGTGTAGGAGAAAACCCAGCAGGCCTGGGAGTGAACTCCAGCTTAGACATTTACTAGCTGTATGGCTAGTGTCTACCATGCTTGAGTTCATTTTCTTTGTTTTTAAAATCAGGAGATAAATGATGATCTGTTGCAAGAACAGGAGATGAACCTGTAAACTCCTGTATACAGAAGCTGCTCCATAAATGACAGCCAATAGTCTCACAGGCCGTTATCACACTGTGCTGGGAGGGTTTCCCCAGGCATACCCTCCCTACCCGCACCCCCCAACATGGCATCCCCAAAAAGGGCAGACCTGAGCATCCCCTCACCTTCACCTTGTGTCTGGCTCATAGTAGGTGCTCAATAAATGTTGGTGATCAAGTGCATCCATATGATACCAGGAGTGTCCTGAGAAATTGTTAACATCAAACCATACCTTATCATTCGACAGAAAGAAATGCAGTTGTGTAAATGTTGTTTGACTTGAAGGCTAGAGAAAGTCAAAGATCAACATGACCAGTTGGCCACAAAACAAGCATGCCCCTCTGGTCCAAGCCTCCCAAGTGTCATTGTAATCAGCCTTGATTCTACTCCCTCCTCTGCTACAACCAGTGCTCCCAACAGCAGAAGAGCATTCAATCAAAGATCAGAACACCATGCAGGGCCTGGAGGGGAAAGAACTCACAAAGCCTGGGAGCCTCTGAGTCCCTTTCAGCCTCTGTCAGCCAGGGCCTGTCCCCTGGAACAAAGGCTCACAGAGCAGGAACAAAAAGTTATTAAACACTTCCTGACTCAAATTAACCCTTGCAGCCCTAGAGCTCTTTTAAAAACATGCATTGGACAGACTGGATAAGATTAGCTTGACCAGAAAAAAAACTTTTTTTTTGTTTTTGGAAGATGAGGGTCTCAAATGCCTGGCCTCAAGGGATCCTCCCGCCTTGGCCTCAAAAAGTGCTGGGATTATAGGCGTGAGTCCCCACACCTAGCCCAGAAAAAGACTTTTAAGTTGCATCTTAGAAAACCAATTTAATAAAAGGTCAGTTTAGTCAAAATAGTTTAGCCACTTAAAGAAGATATAACCTTTTTTTTTATTTAAGTAGAAGAGAGAAAGAATATGAATGCTGCTTTATATAAATATTTGACAGTAAGTAATAAAATGGCTTCAGGATGAGTAAAGATTTTCCTGACTTTATAATGATAGCCTGGTTCTCAGACTCAAAGGCAACCCAAAGACAGGTGCCTAATTAGAAAATGATTCCCTTATTTTTCTCAGTGACAAGATCTAAAAGGTTTTGGGCAAACCTGAATATGTCAACTTTAAAACAGAAGAAGACACAGTCAAGTGTCGGCTTATACTATGTATTAATTTAATTACAGATTATGCAAAATAAAATACTTAGAAAACCTTGCTCCCCACAACACCCTCTCATTTCATGAAACAGTTTTATTTGACAGACCATCTACCACCCATTACATGGATGGTAGAAACACACTTGATTGTGGATAAGGTATCTAAAGGATTTGCTTAAACTATTTCATTGAAAATAAATTCATAGAGACCCATAGTACAAGCTACTGTAAAGACTGCAGTGGGAAGCAACTCTTGCTTTTCTTGAGGATAGTGGAGCATGGGAGGCTGACTTTATATTCAGATATGTCTCAAAGAAGAAAAGCAAAAGCCTTTCTGTTGATTTCAGTGTAGCTAAGCTGAATCAGCTCTAAGAGGCAGGGATCAAGTCAAAAGGAGGGAAGTTAAGAGCAATTCCACAGAAAAATGTGGTTGGTCGGCACAGTGGGTGGTGGGCAAGGGCTGAGTCACCACTTGGCCTTCTGTTAACAAGAAATGCACTGTCTGGTAAGAGAGAAAGTAGACAGTGAGGTAGGTGAGAGTAAACCACAGCAAACATCCGTTGCCTTCCCTGGGAAGATTTAATGTTCCACTTCAGGCTTCATTTATACCTCCAGGTATAGTAATCCTGCTATTGTGAGCTCCTGGAAGGCAGAGGGATATGTAAAATTGAAGCTTGTGGGCGTCCAGAAAAAAGAGTCACATTGTCCAACGCATCTTTCTCCCTCAAGTGATTAGCTGAGTGCTTCACCCCATCAAGTACTCAAGAAATGCTTGTTGTTGAGTGGGGAAAAATATACAAGGATGATTTTTGACAAGATGCTGAGAATCTGAGATGAGAGCTAAGACAAATGCACAGGACTAAAAGCAGAAGATAACAGCAAAACAACCGCTCTTCAGAGCAGTCTAGAATTTCAAACTGTCATAAGCATAACTACTCTGATCTACCCAACATCTAATCTGGAGGTAACATCTAGCATATTTGCAATACCATAATGTGTAGGTTACTAGGGAGGGTGCATTTGATGGTTCCATAGTAAGTTTCACCAACGATTTTTAGGTAGTAATTGTGAGTCTATGGACATAGTAACTACCAATGGTTTGCAAGTCATTTGAGTTGGCTTTTTTTAATATTTGAACAATTTGAACTAAAAGTTGCTAGTCAAGTACCTACTTCAAGAATGTTTCCTTAATCAACTACATTGTAAATACTTTGTCACAGAAACCACTTAGTAAGTACGTGTCTATATAGAGTAATACAAAACAGAAGTGAAGTTAAAATCCAAACCCAACATTTACTTTCCTTTGAAAGGTTACAATTTAAAGTTGGATAAACAGAATAAGACCTAAACAAACTGAGGTTTAAATTTTTTGAAACCTTTTCCAAAGTTGAAATATGAATTAATATAAATACAAAAATAAATTTTAAAGGATCAACAGCCCCATACCAAAAGACTTCTAGAAGGATGCTCTAAGAGCAATGTGTAATTTTTTTCAGAAATAATTATATTTAATCTCTGACTACCATTTTACCCTTGGCGAAATGGCTGATTCCAGGTCTGGGGCAGGAAAAATGATCAGGCTGGACCATCTTGTTATGCCAAGAAAGCAAGGAAGCCATGAAAGATGACTTAGGATCATATCAAAAAAACTCAAAAGCAAATGTGAAGAAGCACTCGCTGGCCACAAATGGGACAATATGAGTATTGGTACTAACAACTGCAATGCACTTCAAGACACTGAATAGATTTGATGTCTCATATGTTACGTGATAATCTTTCATGGCGATACCTTAAAAAAAATCATTGGTCACCATTGAAAGATGGTAGGAAACCAACTGACTGTTTTTTAAAACTGGCAAATTAGAAGAAAGAATCAAACATTTGTTCTGCCTTTCAGGGCAAAGCGAATTCAGGATAACCAAGTGGTTGATGAGGAGAAATTTCTTTTCATAGGAATATTCTGGATAATAAATGAAGAAGGAATGAGAGAATTAGACAATCAACATTTTGTAACCCCTAATGTAATCAAGGGCCTGGGCAATGGTCACTAACGACTGCTGACATCACAGAAAGAGATAACCAGGCATCGTAAGCCTCGTGATGGAAGTATGTGTCACCACCAGCAAAACAGTCTAGCCAACTAACTGAACCTGATCGGATCAAGCCTCTGGATTTACCACCTTTTACAGGGGATACAGGAGGCCCAAAACTCTGTTAAATGGCATGTTAAAGATGTAGTCAGCAAAATCCAGACTGTAGGATTTGCCCTACAGGCAAATGACTTAGTTTCTTCATCCAAAAAAAAAAAAAAATGCAAAGGAGAAAGAAAAAAGATAGAGATGGTGGAACCTTGATTGAAACAGACTCAAAGACAACCAACCGATTATAAAGTATGGATCATCTAAATTCTGATTTAAACAAACATCTTTTAAAATATTTTAACTATATGTAAAAGTTGGATATTCAAACTGATGTCTGATGATAAGGAAACATTGTTAGTTGTTGTAGGTGTATGTGACATTGTGATTACAGTTTTGAAAAGAGTCCTTATCTTTTACAAAATACATGCTGAAACACTTCCGGATTGTTAAAATGCTCCAAATGTGCAAGCAGAGGAATAATGTCCTACACTAAACTGAAAAGATGAAGAGAAAAATCTTAATGCTGGCGTAACTCTAGCTGGTGTAATCACTATTTCACAAGTGATTCAGCTAACCATGCTACGCACAGCAACATACCCAGAAAGGAAGATGGAGTTTTCAAAGGCAACAAAATGTTAACGTGTGTGTGTGTGTGTGTGTGTGTACTTGAAGTTGTTATGAAGGGCACTGAATATCTATAGATAGTTTTAAATAAAGAATTGATCGAAAAGTATCTTACTTTTTAGTTCTACAGTTCATTCTCTGTGAGTAATTACAAAATATAAGACAACCTCAAGCAGCCAAAATCGTGATCATCTCCCTGAAAGAAATACATTATATTATAGAAGAAACTCCGAGAGGCTTCTGACTGGGACTTAAACTGGGTTTACTTTGAAGGTTGGACAATGCTTAATCCTAATTCCTTTTTTTAAAATATACTTTTAGCTACTTAAAAAATATAATAAGCAACAAGCACAATCAAAATGAGCTCTATACCACGACGATGAGCGTGGACCTTGGACAAGGCCACCTCTGTGAACATTCTGAGTTTGGAATTCTTAAGATGTGTTTTATCTAAGGAAGGCTGTGGTTTGAGTTGTTTAGGTGTAAAAGTGATATCGTGATTATGGTTTTTAACAGTGCTTATCTTTAAGAAATGCATGCTGAGACATGACAGAAATCTGGTAGATTACCTGGCTAAGGACTGGCCCCCTTGCCTGGCTGTGGCGAGCCCCCACAGGCACCTCTGTCTGGACCTGTCTGATACCCCCTACACCCTGACTACTCAGCAGCAGCCCCTGGCCTCCCCCAGACCTACTGAACCAGAAACTGCATCATCACAAGATCCCCAGGAAACTGACACACACAGTATAGTTTGAGAGGTGCTGGCCTCTCCAACACTGGGTTCCTCACCCCGAGGTGTGAGAATCCCCCATGGAGACTCCTCCTGCCTCTCCCACCCCTGCCCTGGTCCACATCAGGGGAGGTCATGGGGAGGTCATGTCTATGTTGAAGATGGTCCCCCAGGTAAGTCTAGGTGCCTCTACCACTCTCCTAAACCCTCCCTTTAGAAAGAGGAACATAAGGGCCTCATCTGAACAAAAGGGCCAGAGGGCGCTTGGAGACCTCCGGCCTGATGGTGCCTTTCAGTGCTGCAAGCCTCCAGGTCTGCACAAGTAGCACCGAAAAGGCAGCAGCAAGGGGCTCCACGGTAATCCTGGGCAGGTCGCCCTTCCCCATCGTTCTTTGGGGGGAAAACCACTTAAAATGAAATACACAAATCCACATTTTCAAACAGTCCTTCTCCAGGAAAGGAGAAGGAATTCCAGTCCTTGTCCCAGATCTAATTACATGTGATTATGCCCGTGTCCCTTACTAGGCTGAAAGCTACTGGAGGGCGGAGAATGTGTCTGCTTCGTTCACCTCTGTAGATCCAGCACTGGTCTGCTGCCTAGCCTACAGTAGGACTTTCTTAAATATTTGCTGAATGAAAATATACTCTTAACACCTAGCTGTCGAGTACCTTTACCCGCATTGTACTATTTCACTGTAACAATCACTCTGTGGCAGGTTGTATTTTCCAAGGTGGTGGCTACAGAAACCTCTCCTGTCCCTCGTGCTCTTCAAAGAATGAGGCCAGCCACTGACAGGACAAAGCTTATTCCCCTCCCTGAGCCTTGAAATCTCAGCAGGCTTGTGACTACTTTGACCAATAGAGTGCAGAAAGGTTATGCTATGTGACTTCTGAGGCTGTGTTATGCAGTTTCTAACTTACTCGCTGAAAAACCCTGAGAGAGCCATGCTGTGAGGAAGCCAAGTCGCACTGAGGTGCACTGGTTGACATGCCTAGTCACTCAGTCACCCCAGCCTGGCCTAACTGCTGAGTGACCAAGCCTTCAGATGATTCCAGCCCCGACCTGTCACATCACCCCCACCCGCAGCCTTTCCAGCTGAGGCCCCAGACACTGTAGAGCTGAGACAAGCCATCCCCACAGTGCCCTGTTCAAAATTCTTGACCCACAACACCTGTGAGCATAATAAAATGGTTTTTTGAGGTGTTAAGTTTGGGAGTAATTTGTCATACAGCAATAGTAACTGGAATGTGCCCTGTGAGGTGCCTATTGTTGTTCCCGTTTAGGAAGAATCTGATTCCCAGAGAGATCAGATAACTTGTCCATGGCTGGGGAGCTGATACTTCCAGCGGCCAGCCAAGCTGGATTCAAAGCCTGTCTTCCTGCCCTTGCTCCTGCTCATATTTTTTTTCAATCAACAAAGATTTTCTGAGACATATGTCCCAGATACTGTGGCTGCACAGATAAAAACATGAAGATACCAAAGTGCACACATGAATACAGGCAGTAGACTCAAATGTGAAACCAGGCTGAATTAGGCCTGCCGCCCTTGTAAATTCTTAGCTGACGTTTAAATCTATAAAATCTCAGACAGATTGGTTCCTTGATCCAGGAAGTGTATATTGACAGTCTGGAGGGAACGGGGCACTGTGCAGGACAACAGGAATATGAGTCAGGAGTGCATCATAGGAGAGAAGTCAGGGAAGGATAAAAAAAAGGAAGGAAAGATAATTCTTTCTCTGACATTGGATAAGAAGAGGATAAAAGGGGCTCAACATTACAACAGCAATACAAAGACATGAAGTTGAGGGTACACAAGGGAGTTGACACCTTCTCTTGCATAGGAATCAAGGTCATGAGTTGGTGAGGGGCAGGTGTGAAAAAAGAATTTGAAGAGCTTGAGGAGAAAACATCTGGAACAAACTCAGTGCAAAATAAACTATGGAACTTTCTCTTGTATTTGTGTGTGTGTGTGTGTGTGTTAATTTACAAAAGCAAAAAGAATGGGTGACAAGCCTGAGCAACAGCAAGATCCCATCTCTAGTAAAAGTAGAAAAAATTTGCTGGGTGTGGTGATACGCACCTGCAATCCCAGCTACTCAGTAGGTAGGAGGATGGCTTGAGCCCAGGAGTTGGAGGTTGCAGCGAGCTATGATCATGCCACTGCACTCTACCCTGGGCGACAGAGTGAGACTGTCTCAAAAAAAGAAAAAAAAAAGAGTGGGTGAGAGGTAAATGGAAGCACGGATGGAGGGCTGTGAGGACCACAGCAGGGCCAGAGACAAGCAGGGCCTGGGTGCCCCAGGGCTGTGTCCAGGTTGGAGATCAAGGATTCTGAGCAGAGTTCAGTGGCCTCTGGCAACTGATCTAGGGAGAGGGGGGAAGCTCAGTGCCTGACAGATGACAAGATAGCAGGACACAGACTAGGATGGGGTGGTCAGGGAGTGGGGGAGATGGTGGCAGGTGGAAACATTATGATGCCCAACCAATTGCATAGGGCTAGGGATCCAGAAGCTGGATGCACAGCCCTTGCAGATGCATGCAGGGAGCTCGGCAGACCCAGACAAAATGGCAGACAGCACAGAAGCACTAAGGGGAAGGAAGAGACAATGCAGTGGCCCAGGATGGATAGAGGGGTCTCCTCCTCCCTCCCCCAGCAACAACATCTCTCATCTACACAACATTCCTGTCCAGAAGTCCCTTCTTGAAAGACTCTCCACAACATTGTCCCCATGGAACAGGAGACTACCTGTCCATACAAGTCTCCTGGCATTGGTAGCCTTTGGAAGATCTTGAGGTTAAACCCCTCTTGGAAATGACAGCTGTTTCTTCAAACACACCTAGAACTAGCAGTACATGAAATAAACAAGCTGGATTTACCAGTCCAAGAGAGCAATGTGCCTCAGTATATGCTAGCGACCCCTTGGGGTCAACCACATAATAGGTCTGGAATGAATATTGACTGTGAAAACAAATATTGCCTTTGAAAGATATCATGGGCTTGGGGGAAGTTCTCAGTCTTCATCCTGGAACTCAAAGGCTGCCACGATCTAGTGCGGGTTTGATGTTGACAACCTCACCTGCATTTATACCCAGCCCCCAGCCCCAGGTGCAGACAGTGAGTGCTGGTCCCCATCACCCCACTCTCCCCTTGAGGACACCTTGCTTCCTCCCACCCAGGAAATCTGGTTCCCAGCTCCTTACATCACATAATGCCCTCCATCCTCATAGTCCAAGGTCAACTTCAAACCCCTTCTCAGGCCACCCATCATTCCATTCTCAGACTTACTAACTCCCGCATTGACAAAATCACTTCTACTTCTCATACACTGCCTTGTAACATCTTTTGAAATACTGTCTTAGAAGAGGACTTGGTAAATTTTTCCTTAAAGGGCCAGACAGTAAATATTTTCGGCTTGGTGGGCCACATATTCTGTTGCAACTACTCAACTCTGCCTTTACAGTGATAAAGCAGCTGCCGACAATAAACACAAACAAACGAACAGCGGTGTTCCAATAAAACTTTATTTACAAAGATAATCAGCAGGCCAGATATGGCCTGTAGTTTGCTGATCCCTGTCTTAGACTGTTATTTTAACTCATTCATTCTCTCTTACATCCTATGTCTTGTCACCCCAAAATAGATTTAAGTTCCTTAAAATAGGGGACCAGGTATTGGACATTTTCCTTTACTCTTAGCCCCTACCTGGCACAGTGCTACACATGCAAGGAATATATACACTTTTTTGGAACAAGCATGTGAGTATATGTTGAATGATGTGCTACATATTGCGCTTGAGCTCCTTTTTTGTTAAGTGTGCACACTGACAGTGCAAGCATTAGTTTCTAACAACTAGCACAAATTTCTTTGAACTACGTTCCATAAAGTATAATATTTTTGAAAACTTTCCTGTTCTGCTCTTTTGCCTGATTTTTTGTTCTAATGGTTTCCACAGATGACCTAATACATTAATTCCACCAGCTACTTAACAGACTAACACATTCCACAAGCTATTTAACATCAGTAGAAGGAACTTAGGCTTTCTGCAGATAGAAGTGCCCACTTGGGCATTCAGCGTCTCCCGTCACATTAATGGAGCAGGGAGAGAGAGACAGAGGTTTGCACAGGTAAGAGGAAGGTGTTCAGAAAAAAAGGAGAGAAAATCTATCACCGCTGTTCCCTACAGAAGCAGACATGCAACAATTACCTGTAGCCAAAATAAAATTAACTTCAGAGTGGGTTAGTGACAGTTGCTGTCATACGCTTCTAGCTCGCTTCTAAATCAATAACTGCAACAGAGAGAAGAAAGTAGATATCTTCTGAAGAATCTCAAAAGTGCAATAAACTACACAAACCCCCCCAAAACTCCTGCTTTGGAATATGTTAAAGTGATCTCATATGAGGAGCTAAAAAAGTAGCTCTTAGGTTCTTTCAGAATGAAACGATAAATGGGTCCCAGAAAGCCCAAGACTTCACTTCTTGTCAGTAGTAACCTTTAAGTCCTCACTTCCTTTTCTCACCTCAAATGAAGAAAGCAAGAGCAGCCCAGTGCAGTCAGCACAGGCAATGCCAGTCTGTGTCACCCAAGTCACCCTCACACACATTTGGAAGATTCAAATATCTGTAAAGATCAGTTACCGAAAAGAGCATTCTTTGGCCTCCCAACTTCCCCTCCCAGGGGCAACTACTTGCACCTCTTCGCCTCGATTACTTGGTATTTGCTTCCACATTCTAAATAAGATGCTAGCACTGCTCTGCCTTGACGGTTCCCCTCTCTTTCTCCGCATGGAAGATGAAGTCTGTGCTCTCTCCCACTGCCCCCTTGCCCACCGCCCACCCTCCCTCACCCCCATATGGTTGTATCATTGTTTTGGTTGAATAAGTGTTCACTGTTGTTATGGGTTGAATTGTTTCTTCCCCAAATTCGTATGTCCTAACCCCCAATATCTCAGAATGTGACCTTATTTGGAAATAGGGTCATTCATTATAGATGTAATTCATTAAGATAAAGCCTTTAGGGTGGACCTTAACCCATTATGACTGGTGTCCTCATAGAAAGGATAAATTTGGACACAGAGATGCACATAGAGGCAAGACGACGTGAAGAGCCGAGGGAAAAGGCCAGATAGAGATCCTGCCTCATGGCTCTTGGGAGGAAGCAACCCCACCAACACCTCGACCTCAGACTTCCAGTCTCCAGAACTGTGAGACAACAAATCTCTGTTGTTTAAGCCACCCAGTCTATGGCACTTTATTCTGGCAGCCCGAGAAAACTAATGTGTTTACATCATTATGACTACACGAACGTTACTGAAAGCCTAGCCACACGGTACGCTAAGATTATGTTTCTTCCCTGTCACAAGTTTCTTTTCCCCTAGAACTAATGTTCATCTTTCTCTGTTCCTTTGCTTAGTGAACAGTACATTTAAAAATGGCTTCAACTCCAAACTCATCTTCTCTTGTCTAAATCACCGCTTAAGAGGTCCATGTGTATCAGATGGTCTGTTCACGTCACCCCCCCTCGGAGCCTTCCAACCTGAGGACTGGGGGGTGGATGCAGTGGAAGTCGGGGTGCACTAATCAATTGGCAAGGGGGATTTCAGCCTTGGTGCAAGCTCAAGAGACTGCATTATCTGGAAGCATGGAGAGTGGAGGATCGAGAGCAGAGGGGAAGTACGACCATAAATGTGTATTCTCTGCAGACAACTGTGGCAGAAGGACCCATGGGCAGAGGCTACAGGTGGCAGGGACAGCAGTTAGACAGTAAACCAAGCAGGGGGAGGGGAACCTGAGGTGAAACAGGAGACAGAGGTGGGAAGCTTAACCAAGAGACATTCCTGGGATTAAAAAAAAAAATGCCTGCATAAATAAATGGAATTCTAGGAAATGTGAGTGCAAGTAAAAATGGCTCTACTTAAAGACAAAATGACACCTTCCCTCCACACTAATACCAAACTTCCTCAAATTCTACTTTTGCAACTATGGCAACTTTCTTTTTCTAAAAATGGAGGGAGTTGCTTTGTAGATAATCTGAAATAAAGGCTAGCAAAATAAATCAGAAAATCATAGAGCTAAAAGAAAATCATATAGTCTGGACTTTGCTTCAAAAAAAGATCTTGAAAGATACAGACTTTACCTCTACAGTTTATCTCAGTTAAGATTAAAAGTTCTCAGTGGTTTGTTATATATTCCATCATCACATTCCACACAGACTTGTGGCAGCTACCAAGAATTCATGCAGCAAAACAAAAATATATGAATAATTAGGATCAGGAAAAATATGGCTAGAAAGTCAACAGCAAGTCAAGGCATCAGTATGCACAGTACACGACCACCATATAGAGACCTATCACTTGGTCAAGCCAACTTGGTTTGCATTTCCTGACAGCCAAAACAAAAAGGGAAATATGATCGTACATGGCTTTACATTTTCCAGCTGAAGAGAGACGAAAACTCAATAGAGAAAGAAAAATAATTGGCAGAAAAAACTTTGCACATGAAGCTGTGTGTAGCACAGTGTTTTCAAGTCAAAGGTGACCCAGGTCACAAGAAGCTTTTTTTTTTTTTAATGGAACAAAACTGAATAGAAAATATCAGAGTGCATCAAATGTTTACTGTGAAATTAATATTTCAATCATAAGTAAAGATAGGTATGTGTACCAAGTTGCAGTATAAAATACATTTCTTACTGGGAGACATAGTCACAGAAATAAAAAAAAAAAAAAACCACCAGGAGGAGATAGTAAAGTGGACTTAATTTCCAACCTGACCCAAGCCTATTCCTCTCTGCTGGGCTCTGGGTGGTGCGCCCTTGCAGCAGCAGATCGCAGTCCTGACCTGTTCTCCTGCTGGCTCCCGGGCCTTTGACCCTGTCTGGGGGGTTGCTTTATACCTTCTGGGCCTTCTCCCAGCAGCAGTACCTTTGGGCAAGTACAACCGGTTGGGCTCCCTCTCTCCTCCTGGCCCCTCAACTATCTTGCATCCATCTCAGAATCCACCTGCCATCTCCCCGCCCACTCCACCCCAATCTCCCTCTCTTCAGTGAAAGCCTTAGTTGGGGATGGGAAAAACAAAATAGAACCTTTCCCTGCCTGCTACAAACTGTGCCTTCTCCAGTTTCTCCAAGTTCCTTTGAAAAATGTGAACCAATTAGCTACTCATGTTCATAGCAGCATAATTCATAATAGCCAAAAAGTAGAAACAACCCAAGCGCCGAGAGATGAATGGCTAACCAAAATGTGGTCTATCCATACAATGCAGTATTATTCAGCCGTAAAAAGGCATGGGCCAGGCACATTGGTGCATGTCCATAATCCCAGCTACTTGGGAGGCTTAGGTAGGAGGATCACTTGAGCCCAGGAGTTCAAGGCTGTAGTATATTATGATTGCATCTGTGAATAACTACTGCACTCCAGCCTGGACAATATACTGAGACCCCATCTCTAAAAAAAAGAAAAGAAAAGAAAGAAATGAAGTACTGATACATGTTACAACATCGATGACTCTCAAAAGCTAAGTGAAAAAAGCCAGACCCAAAAGGACATTCTATAACTCCACTTATATGAGGTACCTAGAATAGGCAAAATCAGAGACAGAAAGTAAAATGGTGGTTACCAGGGGCAGGAGCAAGGGAGAATGAATGGGTACAGAGTTTCTGTTTGGGATGACGAAAAAGTTCTGGAAATAGTGGTTGCACAACCTTGTGACTATACTTGATACCACTGAACTGTACACTTAAAAATGGTTAAAACAGTAAATTTTATGTTATGTATATTTTACCACAATAAAAAAGGCATAATCTCAGTCCAATTGTGAGAAACCCCAATTTGAGGGATACTCAACAAAACAACTGATCAATACCCTTCAAAAATATCAGGGTCATAAAGATAAGGAAAGATGAAGCAAGCGTTACAGACTGCAGGAGACTAAGGACAAATAATAGCTAGATGCAATGTGGGATCTTCAATAGGAGCCTAGAACAAAAAAAAAAAAAGACCTTAGTGGAAAAGCTGATGAAATTAAATAAGATCTTTAGTAAATAGCATTATATCAATGCTAATTTCTTGATTCTGATAAAAATACTATGATTATATAAGATGTTAATATTAGGGGAAGATGGGTTAGGGATATATGGAAACTATATCATTTTGCATATTTTCCGTAAGTCCAAAGTCTGTTCAAAATAAAAATATCAACCCATGCTAAAAAAACTTAGTGTAATATATAAATGTGTATTGGTGGTCAGTTCATACTTGAAGTACCCAGATCAGAAAAGCACACTCCAGAGACAACAGGCCAGCATTTGAAGGACTAATCAGAGTCTGTGTGCAGTAGTGCTAGTTAATTAGCATCATGAAAATTAGCAGTGACTCCCTGCTTCGGGGATTGGATGAAAACATTGTGCTACCATCTCAACCTTCACAAGAACCACACAGAAGAATCTAGAAAGACCAGCAGTCTCACCCCTTCAGAGAGGGGGGCTAGGGCTCTGTCAGCGCCCATGGACAACCACTAAAGGAGGGCCCTGTCCCCTCCCTGGGTTAGCTGAATCCTGCCACTGGAATACCGTGGCATCTGCTTTAAATGCCTCTTTCCTGAAAGGGGCTTGGCCAGATTGCTGGAGCTTTGCCAATCTTACAGAACAGACTCTCTCGGTTCATGATTGCTAACAAGTGTCTGAATGAGTGGCTGAAAAGGGTCTCAGACTTGCTTTCACTTTAACATATCTCCCAGTCATGGGACGGTGGGAAAGGATGCACAAGGCTCCCACCTACTATTTTCCAAAAGAACCTGACAAATATTCAGATCCCAAACCAGTTTAGGTCAGCTCACAATGGACTGTTTGTTAGGATTCCTGAGAACACGTTTAAGGCTCTGTGAGCATATGCCAGAGCGGTTTACATTCCCCAGAGTGGAGCCCTCCTGGGACGAGGTCACCAGCTGGGCTGCTGCAATCTTCAGAGAGAGCCATTTGGGCAGTGACATGGCCCCCCCACCCCAGGACACCAAGTGGCCATACTGAATCCCTCAGGCTTTTCATGGTGAGAGCACGCTAGATGTCCAAACGGTGACCAAACACATTTATTTAGCCCAGAGTCTAAATTGACTCAAAAGTGAGTCAATCACGAAGCACATAAACAAAAAAGCCCATGCTTTTCTTTTCTTTGGGGCCAGATGTTATCAACCCCATCTATTTTCTTTCTCCCAAGGGGCAGACTCCTCTGTCATTTCCTGTCCTCATCCCCCTGCTTCCTCATTCCTCTCTCACTGGCCAGCCCAGCTGCTACCAGTCATCCTAACTCCCCGCTCTCCTTCAAGGCCATCCCCTGACTCCAGCAGCCCCTACTAAGAGTCCCAGCTGGGATCATCAAAACCATAGGGCCGCCTACAGAGAAACAAGGTAGCTGACAAACTTCACGGACCACTGGTCTGAGAGAAACTTCCTTCTCGACTTCCTGAAACTCTGCAAAGATGGAAGCTGTCTGCCACCAAAATGACTACCCCTTTGGCCCTACCTGATATGCGGATTTAGAAAAACAAAGTCACTGGTGTTGTCAGCAGCATAATGCTCCCCCCCAAGATGCCTACATCCTAATTCCAGGAACCTGTGAGTACCTGGCAAAGGGGAATTAAAGTTGAGATGGAATTAAGGTTGCTAATCAGCTGACCTTCCAACAGGAAGATGAGCCTGGATTAGCCAGGTGGGCCCAACATAACCACAGGGTCCTTAAAAGTGTAAGGGGTGGGAGGCAGAAAAGAAGGTCAGAGTGACTGGATATGAGAGGGACTCCACCCACTCTTGCCGGTTTTGAGGCTGGAGGAAGGGGCCATGAGCCAAGGAACGTGGGCAGTCTCTAGAAGGTGAAAAAGGCAAGGGCATGGGATTTTCCGTAGAATTTCCGGAAAGGAACACAGACCTGTTGACACCTTGATTTTAGTCCAGTGAGACCCACATCAGACTTCTGACCCACAGAACTGTAAGACAATAAATTCGAGTTGTTTTAAGCCACTAATCTTATGGTAATTTTTTAGGGCGGCAAGAAGAGCTGAATATACCTGGTTATGAAATGCCACAGTAGCCTCTTTTGGGATGAATAAACAATTCTCACTGAAGTAAAACTATCTATGCCAAACCCACAGCACTTTCAAGTCACTTCCCTCCATTCCCTCAGCACTTACCTCCAAAGAAACCAGTGCCCAAGGACAGAAAACACACTGTGGTTTTGTGTCACAGGGCAAGTTCTAAATAGAACACTTTGCCTGTGCCATTTTTATGAGGTATCTGCTTGACACAGATCTTTAAAAAGAAAACCCACTCAGAGTTATTTCTGTAACTGAAGGTGGGCAAGAATGGGGATAGTAAAATGAGACTATTACTTATGAAATGAGCAATGGAAGTTAAGCCTATTCTGACTTATTTGATGCATCAGTTTGCAACTAAGTATGGTGACGACAATTTCCATTTCAGACCACCCAAGACCCACAGTGTGTGGGTCTGAGCCTCGGGGTTGTTCTTCAGTGGTTTTTATGCCAGTCTGTTCTTCTGGTTGTTTGGCCGGTGCCATAAACTCAGAGCCAAAATTCACTCTTTGCAATGCACTTTTCTTGTGGTGAGGGCCCTGAGCCCACAGTGAAATAGAATCCTCCCTAACAGAGGGTGGCGGTGGCGAATGGCAGCCACGTGGAGGTCAGCACTCCCTCTGTCAATAGATTTGGATCCTCCTTCCAACGAGCTGGGAGTGAAGGTTCAAACTTTCACAGTGTCCAACTGGCAAAGGTCTTGCTCAGCGATTCTTATTGCCCAGACTTGAAAGTAGTTAGGGATAACAAAGGCAGGCCTAAAAATAAAGAGCGACGATTTCCAAGGCCAGAACAGCATTTCCAAGGCCAGAACAGCAGGGCCATTTACGCTCTATTTTTAGCAAGTCTTGGTTACCTGTGAAACGACATATGGCTCCTATGATTCTCCAAAGCACAAGAGCACTAAAAGATTGAAGTGCCTGTGATCAATGAGCTGGTCCCCAAATGAGTGTACACACACTGACCAAGGAAACAGCCAACACCCCAGTTCACCCAACAGGCTTCCAAGGGTCCCGCCATCATGCGGCAGTCTCTTGGCCATCAGCCAACGGTTCAGATATTAAGCCAGATGATGGAGTTTCCACTACCGATTTATGACATTGAAGACTTTACGTTTTTGACAGGAGGGCATTTTCTAAGCAATTACTCCCTAGGTAGGAAGAAAAAAAAAATCCTGAAGCAAAACACCAGGGACTCGTTCAGGCTAAAGTTAAAGTACAGCCAAAGGAAAAAAAGAAGAGAAACATCTCGTGTTGCAGTGTGTATGGGGGGCCAGTGACACTTCCCTAAAATGCAGGATGAGAGCCCTGCAGCAATGAGCATTCTGGCTCCCTTATCTCAGATCTGCTGTGTACAACCCAGGGTGCCCAAATGTGCTCCATTACATTGTACCCAGGAGGAAGTGTGGCAAGCCCGAACGCTGACCACAACTAAGAAAGATAATGGTGATTTCTTCTGTGGTGTAGCCATGGCAGGGAAACTTCAGAGGGGACAGTAAAACAAGCTGGCTCCCAGCTGCCCTAACAACAGTGTGTGTGCTTTACAAGGGGCCAAGCATCCACTGGCCTCTCCTTGGCGAGTTCAATGCAAAGAAAATTTCTGCTAATGGCTAATCAAAGGCCACAGGAAGATTCTTCTACATATGGTAGAAGTGGTCTGGTCACAAACACTGTTGTGCTGCCAAAATTCTCCAGTGGACGGTGTCACCCATAATTTTATCTATTTTTTAAGGCCTCTCAAGAGAGAAATACTTTGCAAACATGTACACAGACCTTACAACATGACAGGCCAAGAGCTGGGAAGACTTTGAGCAGTGCTGACTTGCTCAGTTGCTCCTGACGGTATGCGATGTGCATTTGAACAGGAGTCAATAAGCGATACCCTTAAATACCGGTTTCTGGCCTTGTTTGGGGAAATGAGGCTCTGGCTTTAGAGTCATATGTTGTTTCCACTCATCCAACAAATATTTTTCTTTTGCTGCCCATTCTAGATGAGACACCATGCCAGATGTGATGACAACAGCAAGGATGAGAAGAAGGCCATGGTCTTCGTCTGGGCACTGGGGAGCTGGTACTCACAGAGTATGATTTTCGGTATCTTTGCAGTCCCTGGTGGGGCTTCCTAAACCAGCACACGTGCCTTCTCCTCAAGCCGTGACCTTTCTCCTGTGCTTCAGGAAGCATCCAAGTTAGGGTGGGGAGGGGCAGAGGAAAGGGAGGAGGGAATTATGTCTGGCTACAACAAATCGGATTTCCTTGCATTTTCCAGCAGACCAAGTAAAGCAAAGATAAATAAGATGTCTCACGATCCCTCCTCAAAAATAAATAACTCATCCCCAACTGGTGGTGTCTTCCTGTTTATAACCATAAACCCCAGGAAAGTGAAATTGCAACTGTAGCATGCATGAATTATTTTAGTCAGACATGCTATTCTCTTCTACCTCCTAAGCAAGAATTCATCAGCTCCAGGCTGAGAGCCAAGATTTCTCAAGACAGGGCCTAGGACCACACGGAGGGAGGGGAGGAAGGGACTAGGCAGAGACTCAGCAGAGCCAAGGGAGGCAACGGGAAGGGGCCAAGGATGGTGCTGCTGGAGCCTGCAAGGACAGATGAGTCTTGCTGGCCACTCTGGACTCCTGAGTCACCAGCACAGAAAGTTTTCCTGACCTTATATGCAAGAACAGGTACACCTAAGTTTGATAAGTTATTGACTTAGCCCCCATATAAGAAAGAAGCAATGAACGGCAGAAGAAAAATAAAGACAACTTCTAAATCAAGCTGCCTAAAGGAGCAGTGACCTGTGACAACCTCCCAAAGGACCCATCCCCAAATAATGCCACATTGGGAATTAGGGCTTCAACACAGGAATGTATCTGGGTGGGGGGGGTCACAAACGCTCAGTCCACAGCACAGCACATGCCAAAAAAAAAAAAAACAAAAACCTCTCCCTTTCTCCCTGTTAGACACACACACAAAACAGATGAATATGCAAGCTGGAGGGCCAAAGGGTATTAAGAAAGAGGAATACACGTAATCGAATCCAACTAGTACCCTCTAAATGTATTAAAATTTCTAAACAGGAAAAAAAGGGAGTTTGATTAATGATTAGTTCATCTGTGTGCACGAAATGTACAGAGAAGTAGTCTTCACACACAAGAGGACTCTGGCCACGGTGTGCTAGTGAGGGCTTATGTTACTATTTATTTTTAACATCTCTGAGCCCCTACTATGTGCCAGGATGTTAATATACACTGTGTCATTCAATCCTAGGAACACTAGCTACTCTCTTAGCTTCTCCAAGGAAACTACAAGTAGAACAGTACTTGGAAATGCCCTTTACAAAACGAATGTGGCAAACAGTAGACTAATGGATGAAATTCTCGCCCGTGAGAAAGGACTCAGACGTCAAAAATACACTTTGATTTTGTGATTACATATGTGAACCCTGAGAATCACAAAGTATCAGAAAACAAAGTCGTGTTTGGCAAGTTCACAAGCTCTGACAATTTAATACTTTTAAAATACATCTACAGCCATGAGATTGGCAAAACTGCAATTGTATGATACAGCAGAAACTGACAGTTCTCTCTAGTACTCGTTATCCATATCCCCATCCTCTTTTTCAGAATATGTGTGCCCCTTGCCTTATGATGGGGCTATGTCTGGATAAACCCATCATACGTTGAAATTATTGTAAGTTGAAAGTGTGTTTTCAACTTCAGATATTTTCAATTTATGATGGGTTTATCCGGATGTAACTGTCATTAAGTCAAGAAGCGGACTGAACGAGTATTGCTTTTACACCATGGTAAAACTGAACCATCGTAAATCAGAGACCATTTATCTGTAGAATCCTTCCTTCCCCCCATGGTAGACAGAATAATGGCTCCCCCAAATATGTCTACATCCCAATTCCCAGAACCTGTGAAGATGTTACCTAACATGGCAAAAGGGACTTTGCAGATTTAAGTTAAGGATCTTGAGATGGGACAATATCCTGGATTAACTGGGTGGGTCCACTGTCATCACAGGATCTTTAAAAGATGGAAGAACCAGAATAGGAAATGTTTTGAAGGAAGCCAAAGTCAGGGTGATGAGAGGCAGAGGCCAGGAGCTAAGGAATGCAGGTGGCCTCTAAAAGCTGGAAAAGGTAAGGAAAGGGATCCTCCTCCCCTAGAATCTCCAGAAGGTTCTCAGCCCTGCCAACCCATTTTGGACTTCTGACCTCCCAAACTGTAAGATAATAAATTTGTGTTGTTTGCAGCCATTATGTGTGTGGTAATTTGTTACAGCAGGAATAAAAAAACGAATACTCCCCTGCCCCAGTTTTTGTTGGGCACATGGTTGTCCAGCTGGAGAGTATGCTTCCCAGACTCCCCTGCGGCTACATGTGAGACTGTAGCTAAGTTCTTAGACACAGGGTGTGGGTGGAAGTGACGTGAGCTGTTTCCAGGTCACATCCTTAACAAAGGGAAGCTTCTCCCTGCCCACTCCCCTCTGCCATGGACTGGAAGGTGGACACGGTGCTGGTGAGCCAGCTCTAGCCACGCCAACAAGAGAGAAGGAACCCTGTCCTCAGTGACTTTGTGGAGCAAAGCAATTTGCCCACCCTGACCAGTCCAGTGGCCAGCAGGCAAGTAGCCTGAGAGGGAAATAGCTATGCTATCTTGGGGTCTCTGTGACAGCAGTTAAGCCTCCACCCCAATATATCAGGGATACCAAACTATTGGTGGGAACGGGGAGCAGCAGAAATGTTTACACTCTGGGAACACACATTTTGAAAATCAATTAGGCATTCACTTCTAAAGTTGAATATTCATATACACTCTCCTTCCATGAATACGTTATCTTCTTCATTCATTAGTTTGTTCATTCATTCATTCATTTGTTGGGAATATATGCTGGTACAACGCTTTGGAAATCCAGCAACTTAAAACCCAGCAAAAACACCCCTTGCTATATATACCTTTAAAAAATGTTTCATACATGCACCAGAGACATTTATTAGAATGGTGATAGGAAGTCTGTTCATAGTCACAAAAAATTGGAAGCAATGCAGAGGTCCATCAGTAGGAGAAAGGGCAAATACAGTGGCATATTTAAACAATGGAATCCCAGACAGGAAAATAAGTGAACTGCAAACCTAGAGACAAGATGCAAGTCACAAGTCTCTGTGCAGTTTTGGTCCCAGTTTTATAAAAGTAAAAATAAGCAAAACCAGACAATATGTTTTTAAGAGATACATATGGAAATGATAAAAACTATTTCTTAAAAAAGAAGGGAAAGATGATTTTTAAAAAGGACTTATGGTGGCTGTTTCCTCTAGGGAATAGAGAGGGGAGGGATGGAGCCAGAGCACACGGTGTTTTAGTCCTTACAAGAAACAGCGGGTTCACAACTATACATTTTATAACGATGCTTTGTACCGTACACATGACATCAAGAATCATATCAGCGTTCAGAACTGTTTTTAATGCCTAGCACCATGTGAAAAGGCCTCAGAGAGACTTTATGAAGGAAGGATGATCACTGGGGTTTGAAGAGAGAAAAGAGATGGGAGAACCAAGCAAACACAAAAAGACTGCACCGCAGCCAGCAGCGTGTGCCCTGTCACATCGCCAAGCATCAACTGCATTTCCGAAGCGTGCCATCGTGTCTGCTATTAGTGTTGATTTGGACATTAGTGGGTTAATTTATACTTAATTTGTGAATTCATTTCAGGTTTATACCTGCAAAAGTAGCTTAAGTGCCTGTATTTTCAAGTAGCATTATTATTTAAAGGCTTAAGGCAATTAAAAAGGAATGAAGTTCTGACACATGCTACAACATGGATGAACCTTAAAGACATTATGCTGAGTGAAAGAAGCCAGACACAAAAGACCACAAATTATATGATTCCACCTGTAAGAGGTACCTAGAATAGTCAAATTCAAAGAGACAAAGTAGAATGGTAGTTTCCAGGCATTGGTAAGGAGTTTCAGTTTGCTTGGGAAGATGAAAGATTTCTAGAGGTGGATGGCAGTGACGACAATGTGAATATACTTAATACCACCGAACTGTACACTTGAAAATGGTTAAAATGGTAAATTTCATGTTAAGCTAACAAACATCTCTAAAAGTTTAAAACAAAGCAGGGATTCTTGGGAAATACTGTCCTTGTGAAAGGAAACTCAGCATCCATTTGAGAAACCGTGTTCTATTTTGCTTCTGTCTAAACCACCAGCAAGGAGGGAGTTTCAGAAGCTGATGAAACATTGTTGTTTCTCAGAAAGCTCTCTTCTAACTTCACGTGTGTTCCCAAAATTTACACCTTTCCTTCTTTCGGGATAAACAGAACTTGTTCAAACAAACGCCCTTTGGTTTAACTGCTTATTTCATTGTGCAGTTCATAAAAAGACCACATCACAATCTCCCCCCACCACGAGGGAAATGAAAGTTAAGTAAAATGTGTCATTGAGTGAAACTTTAGATATCTCTGAGTTCCTCTAGTTATCAGATCTTACACTTAACAGGCACTCAATAAACACTTGTAGAATTTAATTGAATTCCAATATACAGCAGTATTGAGTCAACTGTTTCGTTTGTCTTACAAATTAGAGTCAGGTTACGTTCACAATATGAAAATGTAACAATGGCAGAAAGTATATGGTACATATTTGCTACCAATGCTTTCTAACATTTATTATGGTGGATTTTAGAACCTTCACAGAAATTTGCCCCTGAACATCATAAATATTTAAAAAATAATTTTTTTTTTACCAGGTACATGTGCTGCCATTTGGCATATACTTGGTGGCTGAGGAATGTATACTGCCCACAACGCTGTCCATTAACAAAACCGATGCATCAAAAAGGCAAGGCTCTGAGATGGTTCTTCCAGCCTGGAACCTGGGGGCTCTAGCCACCCTTGCTTGGTGCCCTTTGAAGCTAAAAGCATAATTTATTAGGGGAGTGCCTGACGATGATGCAAAGCTAACCTAGAAACCACAAGGGGCTTATTACAGCCATGGCCTTTCCCTTGCCAGCATGGGACTCGGATCCACACCTCAGCCAAATATGAGGTCATATTGATGTCCCAGGGCCTTCCGGATACAATTTTCCCCATGGCCTGGGAAACTAAGTTCCTTTAGATGGCAGTCAGGTGGTGAAAGTAAAACAATGGCAAAAAGGGGGAAAGAAAGAGAAGGAACCAAACCCCCAAGGGTTTCACCACTTGCTGTGCATCCCCTAACCTCACACCTGAACTTGAGACCAGGATTAATCATCTCAAAATGGTGCAGTGGAATACAGACAGTGTTGTGGAGCATGAAAGCCCACATGCGGTTTCCTT
Organism: Lepilemur ruficaudatus; assembly: GCA_963574885.1. Lineage (NCBI taxonomy): Eukaryota > Metazoa > Chordata > Mammalia > Primates > Lepilemuridae > Lepilemur > Lepilemur ruficaudatus. The sequence continues at coordinate 41,302 of CAUYRT010019601.1, forward strand.
TAGAAGTGTTGATCTCTCTCTCTCTCTCTCTCTCTCTCTCTCTCTCTCTCTCTCTCTCTCTCACACACACACACACACACACACACACACACACAGAGGGGATGGTAAGCCATGTGAGCACATAGTTTCTTAAGCTAAAACCAAGAGCAACCACAGGGAGGGCAATCACCCTGCCAATCCACATGTGACAATCCCCCTGTACTACACTCCTTTTCCTTCTCATCATAGGCCATTCCAGTCACTTGGGGACCTATGGAAACAAAAAATGCATATAAAATGCCACCCTGCCTACAACTTGATCTCCTTACAGGATAAAAAGGGAGCACATGACCATCACATCCTTATTTATTACATCGAGATTATGGAAGCAACCTAAATGCTCAAATGATAAGGAAATGGTTACATAAATTAAGATGCATGAATTCAAATATTCTGCTACAAAAAATACCAGCTTTGAAGATGACCATGAAGTGAAAAAAAAAACCAGGACATACAATTATTCATATATCTAATTAATACATAGATATAAATAAAATCCATATACATACATATATGAGTATATAGTAAAAATCTTAAAAAGAAATACACTAAAATAAAATGACAGTGGTCATATTTGGGTACTGCATGGGTGGTCAGTTAAAATCCTCCTGCTTCCTTTTTTCTAAACTCTGTAATATACTCACTAAATATTTATAACCAAAAATTTTTTTTTTTTTTTTTTTTTGAGACAGAGTCTCACTCTGTTGCCCAGGCTACAGTGAGTGCCGTGGCGTCAGCCTAGCTCACAGCAACCTCAAACTCCTGGGCTCAAGCGATCCTTCTGCCTCCGCCTCCCAGGTAGCTGGGACTACAGGCATGCGCCACCATGCCCGGCTAATTTTTTCTATATATTTTTAGTTGGCCAATTAATTTGTTTCTATTTTTAGTAGAGACGGGGTCTCGCTCTTGGT
>CAUYRT010019602.1:0-10644 GCA_963574885.1 Lepilemur ruficaudatus
AGGCTGATGCCATGGCACTCACTCTAGCTTGGGCAACAGAGTGAGACTCTGTCTCAAAAGTAAATAAATAAATAAAACATAGAGGGAGAAATTTTTTGAGAATTTTCAAACAAGTTTTGCCACATAAAGACTTAACTCTGATTTACATAGATAATGCTGTGTATAATAGACAACTTATAGCATGACTAAGTACATTTATACTGTTGTAGTAGCCTTTTAAAAATGTGAAATGATACTAAATGTTATGAGTATTATGTTTTTAATTTTAAAGTTCTTTTTCATTTACATTTGAAATCTGTATCATATTAGTTTGTCTGCTCACTTTTAAGTTTAATAAAATAATATAAAGTTAATATGGTTTGTTGACTCTTCAAAGATTTGTGCGTATAAAGTTTATCTTAATGCAAAATTAAGTGAAATATATGCTGTTTAATTTTAGGGCTATACTACAAAATTCCTGGACAGAAGTCATGGATTTAATATTGAAACCCCGTTCTGGAGGTGAGAATAAAATTCATGTTAAGAAAATAAGTAGAATGTTTGGGTAGGTATTCATGGAATTGCTTTGAATGAAGTGTATGTGCAAATTGGGGTGGTTATTTCAGAATTTTCTTTGTTTTATAATAAAACTGTGGCTATTTCTTTGTATTTTTCAAAAGTTTTTTGTATACATTTAAGATGTAGTATTTATATCCTCTTTTTAGCTCTTTAGCTCATCTAATTTATTAATTCATAAATTCCACTGGGTACACTGGCTCACCTATAATCCTAGCTCTAAAACCATAATGTATGAAAAGGATTTAATTACTTTACAAATTGTCAAAATAATTATGTATGCTTTGGGTAATTATTCATTTGCAAACTAATAAAAGATAAAATTATCTAGTTTTAAGGAAAGTAACCCATTAAATTTGACAATACAATGGAAAAGGAGAAGGAAGGAAAGACTACCAACTTTTTGTTGAATCTACTAGGATGATGAATAGTAAATGGCTTTTATTGTTGGCCTGGGGGTGGTAGCATGTTGACAAAGCCATATTGCTCTGTAAAGGTTCTACATTTCCCATCTTTTTGCTTTCTGATGGCTATTCTCAGGTGAGCAGAAGCTCTTCATAACACCTATGTTACAGATAGTATTTCCTGATTTTGTGTTCTCTATGACGTGTACTTTTAAGTTATGGAAGTTTGTCTTTTGGATAAATCATTTAATCATAGTTTTTCCTCCCCAGCCGAAAAGGGGTACTTGGTTAAATGCAGAGAAGAATGGGCGAAGACCAAAGACCCAGCCGCTGCCCTCAGAAAACTACCTGTAAAAAGGTGTGTGGAAGGGCAGCTGCTTCGAGGACTTTCAAAATATGGAATGAAGAATATAGTCTCTGCATTTGGCATAGTGAGTGCGATTTGTGAAGTCAGGCAATGACTTGAGGCGTTTTAATGCTTTCTAAATTTCATCTTGAAAGATTTTACTGAATTTTGAAAGACCAGAAGGTAAATAAGGATCCTTTGGTGATCTCTGAGAAGTGTTTTACCTGAGTGATCCTTGTTCACACCCTGAATGGTGATGAGCGGGTGAATGGGGGCGTTATTTACATTGATGGCACAAGAAAAGCAGTAATGTGGAAAACGTGACCTACAGTGGAAATTTAATTTAGATTCAGTCTCTTGGTATTTGAGAAATTCAGAATCTACTCTACAGTCATTTCTTGATCATTCACCATCATCACCACTGTAAACTGCCTTAGTGTGAGGGCTAGACAGTAAGCGGTCTAAATAGTTGCATTTTAGTTTGGTTTCATCAGGGTGGTTCAAGAGTAGGTACCTTGTTGGTAAGTGTAGCCTATGCCAGTATTTCGATATGTATAATCCAGGATACATTAAAATGTATCCTGAAACTTAAGTCTTAGTTACTTTCCCCCAGATGTACAAAAATGCAGGATTTTTGCTGCATGAAATTAGTTGTCAGTTCAATCATTTAGGTTTTCTCTTTCCATAGAATTTTTGGGGAGAAACCGCTGTTAGCTCTATAATTGATGTGTAAATTCCTTCGGTTTGAAGTCAGTCTTTGACATAGGGTATAAAATCTATACCATTTGTGGTATAGATTTAGTGGCATGATTGTGTGCATTGTGAATACAAAATGTGAACTATTACAGCTGCTGATGACTGATAACACCCCTTAGGTCTGATAATACCCCTTAGTTTCAGGGCTTCTATCTCTAATGTTATGTATCAGTCACTATTTTATTTATTTCAAAATATTAAGGGGCTACAAATTTTTTTTACGTGGATAGCTTTTTTTTATTTTTAATTTTTTTTAAAAATAGAGACAGGGCCTTGATATTGCTCAGGTGGTCTTGAACTCCTGGCCTCAAGCAATCCTCCTGCCTCAGCCTCCCAGGATAGCTTTTATGATGCTTTAGTCAGGGCTATAAGTGTACCCATCACCCAAATAGTGCTCATTGTACCTATTAGGTAGCTTTTTACCCCTTCCCTCCTCCCTCTGCCCTTTTTGATTTTCAATGATTTTTACTTCTTTCTGTGCCCATGTGTGCCCATCAGTTTGTTCCAAATTATTAGAGAGTACATGTTTCCATTCTTGAGATACATCATTTAGGCTGATGGTCTCCAGTTCTATCCAAATTGCTGCTAAAGACATTAATTCATTTCTTTTTGTGGCTGAGTAGTACTCCATGGTGTTTGTGTGTGTATACACACACCACATTTTGTTATCAGTCAGGATTTCTGTAAGTTATTAGTAAAACGAGATATTTAAAGTGTAAGTTTCTTATACTAGGATCTCTACTAAACAAGCAAGATATCTTGGAAAGTACAGTACTTTTTATATTCAGAATATTTTTTCTTGCCTATTTTACTTCCCTTCAGATACCAAGAAATAATCGCTTAATGTATATTCATAGCTATCAAAGCTATGTGTGGAATAACATGGTGAGCAAGAGGATAGAAGACTATGGACTGAAACCTATTCCAGGGGACCTTGTTCTCAAAGGAGGTAAAAAGGCAAATAGCATTGTTATTCAACCAAACTAGGATTCAGTTACTTGACACCAGTGGCTTTACAATCCAGTCTGTCTAATAGTTAACAAAGAGAGATGTTTAGTGAGTTTTAGATGGAGGTCCACGTAAGCGCAGACTGGCTAGTTTGTATCTGTGTCTTTAATGAAAAAATATACATCTGGTTTAGAGTAGTGCCTGACTCACTCACTCTGGGCCTCCCTTTTCTCGACTAGAATAGGATTTGGGCTAAATGATGGCTAAAATCCATTTCCATACCTTAATCTGAGTCTAGCAAATACGTATACTTCTGGATGTGTTTCAGCTTCTCAGCCTGTTGTCAGCATGTATTAGAGTTTCTTCAAGTCAGTACCAGACTGGAGCTAACTTTACACGTGGGCCATGATAGAATGGGTGTTTAGTGTGTACTGTGCCCAAAACGTTCATAAGACAGCACTAATGGCCCATCTGCCGTGCAGCCCTCACTATGTGCCAGGCCTTGGCGCTAAGCCCTTTATCTGCATCTTCTAGTTTAAAGCTGACAGTATTACTGTGAAGCATTTTCTCTGTTATTCAGATGAGTTTTATTCACTTGCCCACCATTCCACAGTTGGTTAAAAAAAACAAAGAAGAACTGGAATTTGGAGCCATGTCTGCCCAATTCCAAACTCCTTATTTCTCTGGCATACCTGGCTATATGCTGAATACACACTCATCTGTAGGCAGACCCCATCCATTAAGGTTTTGAATTTGTCCAGAAATTTTTAATACTTTTTTCTGATTAAACATTTTTCCTCATGCAATATTGATCACATCCAGTGTATTTTTAAGAATGAATATATATATATATATATATTTTTTTTTCTTAATGTTTTAGAGACAGGGTCTCTGTCTTTCAAGCTGGAGCACAATGGCATGATCTTAGCTCACTGCAGCCTCAAACTCCTGGGCTCAAGCAGTCCTCCTGCCTCAGCCTCCCCAGTAGCTGGGACTACAGGTGCGCACCACCATGCCTGGTTAATTTTTCTATATTTTGTAGAGACGAGGTCTTGCTCTTGCTCAGGCTGGTCTTGAACTCCTGACCTCAAGTTATCCTCCTGCCTTGGCCTCCCAAAGTGCTGAGATTACAGGCATAAGCCACCGTGCCTGGCCTCCAGCCCAGCGTATTTTCATGTCCCATGTGCCACCGTGTTTTATCTTCAAAATATAGGCAGGTTTTTAAAAAATTGTTTATTCTTTTAGCAAAATGTATCCATGTATGATGGCTTTCCAACTAGTATTTTGTAGTATAATGGCTTTTCAAATAGTCTTTCATGGTGTTGTTCAAGAAGGTTAAAGGAGCTGATTTTAAAAAGCAGGCATTCCTAAAATATGAGTATGCAGCTGAGAGATAAATATTTTTAAATTTTTATTAAAAATTCTACTTTTTCAGGAGGCTGAGGTGAGCGGACTGTTTGAGCCCAAGAGTTAGTTAGAGGTTACAGTGACCTATGATCATGCTGCTGCATTCCAACCTGGGCAACAAAGTGAGACCCTGTCTCTAAAAACAAAAAAAATTCCACTTTTTCTAAATCCTTGATTTTTATTTCTTAGATAGAGTAGAAAAGGCAGAAGGGAATGTATCCCAACTTAATTTCTTTAAGCTACAAAGGCCACTGAACCTGTATCAACTTAGGACTTGCTTCTGACTTACAAGATTGAGCTTATGAATAAATAGCCTATTTTCTTAATCTTTCTTCATTTATTGTTTACTTGTGAATTTGCAGCCACAGCCACCTATATTGAGGAAGAAGATATTAATAATTACTCCATCCATGATGTGGTAATGCCCTTGCCTGGTTTTGATGTTATCTACCCAAAGCATAAAAGTAAGTTCTTTGTAGGGGAAAATAGTTAAAACAAGTTTAACATAATTAAGCCACTGGCAGCCAAGAGTGGAGAAAGGAAAAAAATTGGTACTTTAAATATAATTTTAAAACTTTATTTTCATGAGACTTAAAAAGACATTTAGATTTCAAACATATATAAATCATCCTGCAGCCAATTAAGCCGACTGTGCTCCTTTCCTCATGGGGGCCCGGTGTGCAAAGGCTGCAGACAGCAGCCTCCTTGGTAGTGTATGCAGCCTATTGCTCGTGTGGGTTGCTCTAAGGGACCTTGGAGACAGTCCCTTCCGATATATGTTCATGTGTCAGACCTTGTGCTGAGAAGAGAAAGCAGATCTATCCATAGGACCAATTTAATGTGACCGACCCTGGAAGTTTACTCCTAGCCAGGACTGGTCTATGTGTGGTGTTTTTCTGTTAAAATATCTTTTTTTCTCAAGAAGCCAGAATTATTTTACTTGCCAGTGTTGTATTTCTTGAAATTTTATAAGTTAGAGAATGATTAGGATTAATGCCCTTCTTGGTTAATGCAGATATTTCTAGAAGGGTTCAATAGTAAATCTGTCGTTTATACACTGATTAATTGAGCCAAACTGCTACACTTAATATGTGTTTGACTTCACTGAGGAGAGAGGAGTTGAGGGAAGGAGAGGAGAATGAGTAAGGTAGACAAGGGAGGACTGTGATCTGCCTACCCTGGGTAGAAACCAAGGAGAGCAATACTGGGAACAAGTGAGAAGGAAGGCACTAAGATGCTAAAAGCTGCATTTCCTCTCTGTTTTAGTCAGGGTTCCCCAGGGAGACAGAACCAAGACTATATAGAGATGAAAGGGGATTTATTAGGGGACTTGGCTCACTTGACTGTGGATGCTGAGAAGTCCCATGACAACCTGTCTGCAGGCTGGGAAACCAGGAAAGTTGGTAGCTTGGCTCAGTCCTCGTCCGAAGGCCTCAGAAGCAGGGAAGCCAGTGGTGTAACTCTGAGTCTGAGGCTGAAGGCCTGAGAACCTGGAGGGAGGGATGCTGCTGGCACAAATCCCAGAGTCCTTGGGCCAGATAACCTGCAGTTGTGATGTCCAAGGGCAGAGGAAGGGCATCCCTACTGTGGGAGAGAAGGAAAGAATTGCTCTTCTCCTTTTTGTTCCATCCAGGCCCCCAGCCTATTAGCTGGCGCCTGCCCACATTGAGGGTAGAGGTTCCCCACTCAGTCCACCAACTCACATTCCAGTGCCCTCGGAAACACCCTCACAGACACACCTGATGCAGTGCGTTCTTTCTCATCTAATGCCAGACCACCTGGGCTTCCCTTTCAGCAGAAGAGGGATGCTTGAGAATAAACAGTGTTTTACCCACTATCTGAATAGTTAAACCAGTTAAGTTGACACCCAAAATCAGCCATCAGAAGAAAGAAAATATTCTTTTCCTTTTCTTTCTTACACCTCTGAGGATTAGGAACTTGGCTAGTATCAATTTGAACCTAAATTAAGCAAAGCCTTTGACAAAGGTGTTAATGAAAACCTTGTAGCCAAATAAAGGGACTCATAAACTGAGTGGGTGATATTTCAGGTTGGGTAGGTAACATATGCACACCTAGTATCCAATAAGGCTTGATTTAGGGATCCCTGTTGTCCTTAGTATATAGTGAGGGACCCTGTTCTGCCCCTCATTTTTTATGAATAATTTGAATAAGGAAATCTGCTTGTATTTGCTAATAGTGTAAAACAAAATAATTATATGAGAAAAGTATTTTTAAGAAAAACTGCAGAAGGCGTTTAATGGAATTAAACACAGATTCTCACGTTTATGCCCAGTGATCAAATGGACAGACAGAAGAGGACCAGCCTGATAGCAGTCTATATAAAAAGATAAAACGTATCTGCAATTATTATTGAACATAAGCCTATTAGCCTGAGGCAAATAAAGAGTTTGATGGAGAATTCAGAAATGTCAAAGAAGGGTAATCAAGGGAACCATTTTTTGGTCTAGAGAATATATGGCTGAAAGGTCCGATACTTAGGAATAGATGTAGAAGAGGACAGTAAACCTGCTGTGTTCCAAAGCAATCAACAAAAGTTACAAGAAAATGGATTTCAACCTGGAATAGGATGAATTTTCTAATAATTGCATACCTCACAAAGCAGTACTTCCTCCTTAATGACAACATGCAAGCAAAGGCTAGAAAACTGTCTTTCTTGAGTGTTATAAAAAAGATTCTACATCAGGTGTGAGGGTGAGCCAGATGGTTTTTCAAGGTCTCTTATTTTTATGCATTTATATATAACTACCTCTTCCAGAGAGAGTTTGAAGCCTCTGTGTATGATGTCTTCCAACTCTGAGCACATATAAATTGTAGTTTAGCAATTTGGATAAAATTTGGATAAAATTAGATGAAAGTTTGGATAAAATGGCCTTTTATAGCCTGAGAACCCTACACTATAGGTACTGTGGCTGATTGCAAAGATAATTTACAAATTGGCAAACCAAAGCCGGAGGCACCCTCTGGTCCTAGTTACTAAGTCACTCAGTTTTGATTCCAAAGAATAGACTTTGGATTATAAATTAGGGTGACCTAAACTGAATTTACATGTTACTCTATTTGTGGTCTGCTTTAGGGTAACTTGTTGATAGGCTGCATTCCAACTAACTTTCTGTATTTTATATTAGTTAGAGATGCCTACAGGGAAATGCTCACAGCAGACAATCTTGATATTGACAACATGAGACACAAAATTCGAGATTATTCCCTATCAGGGGCCTACCGAAAGATCGTTATTCGTCCTCAGAATGTTAGCTGGTGAGTAATAGTCTGGAACAAAGTAGAACTAAATTACCATATGAGGGTTTTTTTTTTAATTATCAAATATTCATTTTAAATAAAAGTTTTATAACATACATATTTACAAAAATGGCTTGCTATAGAAAAATAGAATCCAATCACTGAATTTGCACAATCACAGTGGGAACCTCCGGGGAATCTCCATCCCTTCCCATGCTAAAAGCATTCAGGGTGGCTCCATTCCCACACGATGTGTCTGTGCACAGCTCCTACATGTGGCCGTCCAGCTGTCTGACAGCCTACCATATAAGGTTTTAAGTTTTTGCTTCACATAAATAGTCATGTAGCACATAATGAAGTTTCGGTCAACAATGGACAATGTGTATGATAGTAGTCCCATAAGATTATGCCATATTTGTACTGTGCTTTTTCTATCTATGTTTAGATACACAAATACTTACCATTGTGTTACAGTTGCCTGCAGTATTCAGTACGGTGACATGCTATACAGGTTTGTAGCCTAGGAGCATAGGTTGTACCATATAGCCTAGGTGTGTGGTAAACTGCATCATCCAGGTTTGTGTAAGCACACTCTATGATGTTTGCACAATGACAAAATTGCCTAATGACACATTTCTCAGAACATATACCCCATTATTCAGAGATACATGACTGTATTTTTCAGTGCTTAGAATCCAGCATATAAGTATTTTGTGTTATTATTATTACTATTATTATCACTACAGCTACTATTTGGTATTTTTCAAATCATTGAGAAATAAATGAAGTTGTTTTGAATGTAAACATATAGTGAAAGTGACTTCATTTATATTTTGTTAGCGTCACTGAATTATTGAAGAAATATGTAGAGAATGAACTTTTCCCTTATTTCTGGAAACCTGAGATTTCCTTAGAGCACTATCCCTGAGCCAGTTACCTTACTCAGTATTAGCTGTGAGTTTCAAACACTAATCTGGTTGTTTTAATGTCATGTTTCTCTAGAGAGAAAGATATTTGTACTAATTCATTTAAAAATACTTTAATACCCAGTATTGGCCGGGCATGGTGGCTCACGCCTGTAATCCTAGCACTCTGGGAGGCTGAGACGGATGGATCATTTGAGCTCAGGAGTTGGAGACCAGCCTGAGCAAGAGCTAGACCCCATCTCTACTAAAAATAGAAAGAAATTAGCTGGACAACAAAAAATATAGAAAAAATTAGCCGGGCATGGTGGCACATGCCTGTAGTCTCAGCTACTTGGGAGGCTGAGGCAGGAGGATCGCCTGAGCCCAGGAGTTTGAGGTTGCTGTGAGCTAGGCTGACGCCATGGCACTCTAGCCCCCGGGCAACAGAGACTCTGTCTCAAAAAGAAAAAAAAAAAAAAATTTAATACCCAGCATTATGTAAAGCTTTATACGGTGATTTAAAAATGAAATCCTGAACTTGTCATCCACTGGCAGGAAATTCTTTCTTTCCGTCTCTCTTGTTTTTTTCCCTCTCTCTCTCCCCTCTTCTCTGGATTGTGGGCAAGAGGTCTGCACAGTTGGGCTTTGTCTTTCTCACTCTGGAGAGCAGTTTCTCATTAGTAACAATGTGGTGTTGGTAGAAATAACCACTCTGGAGAAAATATAAATGCCGTGATTAATTTGATCACAGCTGTGCAAAGTGAAGTTTACTGTGTACCAATTTCATAAAAAAAGAATTTCTATCCTTGGAAAACATTTTATGTCTTTTAATAGGTTGGCATCATCTGTCATCTGCTATATAATAATATAAAGGCAAAACTTATATATAAAATCTGGCCCTATTCTGATTTTGAAGAGTCCTGCCTATTATTTACAATAGATCTGTTTGGGGTTTTTTGAGGGGTGGGGAAGTGGGGTACAGCAGAGGCCCTGAAACTTTTTGGCACCAGGAAGCAGTTTCACAGAATACAATTTTTCCACAGACAGGGTGGGGTAGTAGGGAGCTGGCAGTGATGCCAGCGAAGGGGAGCGGCTGTAAATACAGATGAAGCTTTGTGGACCACTCACCTTATGCTGTGTAGCCTCAGTTCCTAACAGGCCTTGGACTGGTACCAGGCCATAGCCCTTAGGTTAGGGACCGCAGGGGCACAAGGTCTCACTCAGTTGCCCAGGCTAGAGGGCAGCAGCAGCATCATCGCTCACTGCAGCCTCAAGCTCTTGGGCTCAAGCGATCCTCTTGTTTCAGCCTCCCCAGTAGCTGGGACTACAGGTGCACCCAGCTAAGTTGTTTATTTTTTATAGAGATGAGTTCTTACTGTGTTGCCCAGGCTGATCTCAAACTCCTGGCCTCAAGCAATCCTCCCACCTTGGCCTCCCAAAGTGCTGGGAATTTCAGATGTGAGCCACCTGTACCCAGCCTATGTGTTTTTCTTACTAAACAAATAGTAATGAGTGACTTAGTACCTTTTATGAAAGTTCACATTCATATTTTATGTGTTTTGAAGGGAAGTCGTTGCATATGATGATCCCAAAATTCCACTTTTCAACACAGATGTGGACAACCTAGAAGGGAAACCACCACCAGTTTTTGCTTCTGGTAAGTTAACTCGAGTCATCAGCTCTGTGTCACCTTTGAAATGTTTTCTCATACAAAAATACAAATTTTTTGGCCGGGCACGGTGGCTCACTCCTGTAATCCTAGCACTTTGGGAGGCCGAGGCGGGCTGATCGCTCAAGGTCAGGAGTTCGAAACCAGCCTGAGCAAGAGCGAGACCCCGTCTCTACTAATAATAGAAAGAAATTAATTGGCCAACTAAATATATATAGAAAAACTTAGCCGGGCATGATGGCACATGCCTGTAGTCCCAGCTACTTGGGAGGCTGAGGCAGAAGGATTGCTTCAGCCCAGGAGTTTGAGGTTGCTGTGAGCTAGGCTGATGCCACGGCACTCTAGCCCGGGCAACAAAGTGAGACTCTGTCTCAAAAAAAAAAAAAGAAAGAAATA